>JAEIFV010001556.1:0-37768 GCA_018904265.1 Lordiphosa collinella | reverse complement strand
TAAAGTTGCTGATCGGCGAAACAAATGGAAAACCCAGCGCGATCCCTGGCTTACTGCGTTCCAAGTCGACGCTCACACCTCCCGTGGTAACCCCTGGTAACAAGAGCAATGCATCCGCAAAGCTGCTGGCTAACGTGAGCGGCGCCCTCTCCCTGGGGTCAAACAGGGAGGAGTCGCATCGAACTGGCACCCGATGAAGCGTGCCCACCCGCCAATAAAAATAACACAATGCATGCCGGATACGGACCCCGACGACGACCCACGCAAACGTTTTAAGGACCACGATTTGAGGATATGCACCTGGAATGTACGCACCCTCAGCCCCGAGCGCGCGGATTTAAGCTGGTGGTCCTCGAGGAACATTCGGCGGACATTACCGCACTTCAGGAAATAAGATGGACTGGACAGGGTGTAAGGAGGATAACATCGAAACCAACGCCCCATGGGAGATCTACTACAGTGGACATGATTCGAAGCGAGTTTGGTTGCGGCTTGCAGTCAGCAAAGGAGCTGTGCCACTCTGTCATCAGCTTTACACCAGTTGACAAGCGACTTGCCACCTCAGACTTAAGGCAAAGTATTTTTAATAATCGTCTTATCTGTGCGCACGCCCCGACAGAAGAAAGACGATTCGGAAAAAGACGGAATTCTATGAGCGCCTAGAACCTATATGAGCGCTGCCCCGATCACGACATCAAGATCGTGCTAGGCGGTACTAACGCACAAATCGGGAGAAGAGTTTATCGACTGTCGATTTGTACCGCATTGATTGGCGGGTAGGTAAAGGAGGCTAATAGACTTCCGCTTCGGGCGGAACATGGTCATTAGTAGCACCAGATTTGAACACCGCAACGACCACAAGGCGACCTGGACGTCCCCTGGTCAGATTGATCCCTTGCGATAGACGGACGGCACTCTTCGAGTCTTCTAGACATTTGTCTTAGCCGAGGACCCAATATTGACTCGGATCACTACCTTGTTGTGCAGCCAAAGTACGCACACGGCTCAGTGTGGCTCATGCCGCACAGTCTAATACACGCCGAAAGCTGAACGTTGAGAAGCTGCAATCGCAACGGACATCCCAAACTTATAGCAAAACTCACTCAGCTGCTCCGGGAAACCCACCTGGCCCTCCTGGATGTTGACGAACAGTGGAAGCATATTTCACACTCTATGAGTACCTGCCAAGAGATTCTCGGATTCGCCGAAAACTCGAAAGCAGTCATGGTACGATGATGATGCCGACGCGCTACTGCAGAGAAAGACGCTGCCTAGGAGAACGCAGTCGGGGACAACGCGGGCTGTTAATGAGAGATACCGGGAGAAAAGGAGAGAGGAGAAGCGCCTTTTCAGAAGGAAGAAAGGTGAGCAGGAAAAGCGCATGAGGGGGGAAGTCGAAGTGCTGTTCGGAAGGAGTAGACTCAAAAATTCTACCAAAGATTAGGCAACTAACCGAAGGTTTAGGCCCAGAGTCACACTTTTAGGACGAGCACGGAAATCTGGTCAGAAATCCGGAAGTGGCACTAGACAAATGGAGGAAGCTATTTCTCTAACCTGCTGGGAGGTGATGACGAACACAATGCCGCCTCTGGGGAAGTAGCGACACCACCAATCGATAACATAGGGATGGATCCGCCGGACCATAATGAAGTCTTGTTAGCCATAAAAGGGCTAAAAGTAACAAATCTGCTGGCGCTGATGGCTGCCCGCTAGTGTTCAAGGCTGGCGGTGAGGAGCTGGTAAGGTGCATGCACCAACTCCTATGCAGAGTATGGTCCGAAGAAAGCATGCCCGAAGATTGGAACCTAAGTGTACTCTGTCCAATATTTAAAAGGAGAGCCCTGCGGTTTGCGCCAATTACCGCGGGATCAGTCTCCTTCCCATCGCATATCAGGTTCTATCATGCATCCTATGTGAACGTTTAAAGCCGAGAATAAGTGAACTGATTGAACCTTATCAGTGTGGCTTTAGACCTGGCAAATCCACCACGGACCAGATATTCACATTGCGACAAATCCTGGGAAGACCCAAGAGAGATGTATCGGCACCCACCACCTTTTTGTTGACTTACAAAGCCGCCTTTGACACGCCGATAAGGTCAAAGTTCTTTGAAGCCCTGTCTACCTTTGGTATTCCAGCAAAGTACGTTCGACTTTGCATGATGACGTTGAGAAGCCACAAAGCTCCCGTCAAAGGTAAAGACCGCTCCGAGCCTTTCGATACCAAAAAGGGGTTTTAGGCAGGGTGATACCTATCGGTGCGACTTCTTTATGATGGAGTACATACTGCGCCAGTGCCCAAATGCTAACAGAACGCGCACCATCTTTACCAGAGATAACATGCTACTTTTGCATATGCCGATGATATTGACATCATCGGCGAAAGCGAATCTGTGGTACAACAGGCGTTCTCAGAGATAGAGAAGCAGTCAAAACTTATGGGCTTAGCGGTAAATGAGGATAAGACGAAGTACCTACAATCAACGCGCAGTGAGTCTACGCTTGGACAATCTGTTGCAATGGGGAGACTACAGCTTCCAGGTTGTTAAGGAATTTGTCTACCTCGGGACGACGATTACCAGCGACAACAACACCAGTCTGGAAATCCGAAGAAGAACTACGCTTGCAAACCGATGTTATTACGGGCTCAATAAGGAGTTCAAGAGCAGACCCTCTCTCGGAAAACGAAAATTGCGCTATACAAGTCGCTTATCATCCCAGTCCTGCTATACGGCGCAGAAGCATGGACAATGACAAAAGGGGATGAGGCGGCAATTGGCGTGTTCGAGAGAAAAGTTCTTCGGAGGATTTATGGACCTCTAAACGTTGGCGGCGAATTTCGCATCCGAACGAATCACGAACTGTATGAGCTCTATGGGGACACTGACCTAGTCAAGCGCATAAAACAACAGCGTTTGCGCTGACAGGACATGTTACCCGTATGGATGATAACGCTCCAGCAAAGCGTGTGTACAATCGGCATGCGATAGAGTTGGGAGGCACTCCCCGCCTGGTCGACCAAAGAGGAGATGGCGTGGCCAGGTGCAGGGAGAGATGTCGAAACTGGGAGTGTCCTTCTGGTGGAATGTCGCTCGGGACAGAGGCGAGTGGCGGGCATTAGTGGCGGCGGCCGAGACCGTAAAACGGTTGTGATGGAGCCATAGAAGAGAGGAGAATTCATATACAAAACCAATTTTAGGGAGTTTTCCATCAGATAAATTACCTTATCAGTCTAAACCAGCACTCAACGTGAACAGTCGCATACAGCAAACCTACGCATCGTCTGTTCTTATCAGTGTTTTTTTCACTCTCTCCCTTTTTGTTTCTTGAGCCTCCGCGACAGATTGCGAGGTAACTCTTATCTTGATTTTGATCTAACTGTTTATTTAAAATAAAAGAAAAAAGGTAAAAGTCTTCGACAAACAGTCTTTCTTAAGACTAAATATGGGTGGGTGACCCCCTACAGTCCCCAAAGGCAAGTGGGCCGGTTTCTGACCCAAAAGCCAAAGTTAAAAACATTGAACTCACCTGGACCAAAATACATAGTGATATCTCGTGCCGACGAAAATGAAAAACAATTTAAGCTATCTCCATTGCCAAAAAAATTATTGACCACAACTGTGGCGGGAGGGTAGACTCCTGCAAGCGATTGCAGAAGCGGTGATTTACTTATAAAAACAAAAACTTCAACAAGCCAAAAAACCACAGAAGATGACCCATTTCACCGACAACATGCCTGTTTATCGCCACTGAACATCTATCATCAACTACAGCAAGGGAGTTATTTACTCAAACGATCTGCGAGACATAACCAGAAAATGAGATTCAGTCCGAGCTGACCAGAACGTCACGCTGGTTAAGAAAATAATGAAAAAAAAATTGGTTGTCTGTAAGTCAGGTTTTACTGACGATAGTTGAACGTGACAACTTCTTAAGAAAATACTGATGGAATGGTAGCATTTTCAAAAGAAAATTTTAATTTTCATTTGTTTAATAGATTTGTATGTATATAGAGAAGGAGGTAATTGGAAATCACAAATTAACACTTAATTTTAAAGGATCTTTTACTTTTAAGTCTTAAGTAATATGAATGTCAAAAAGATCTCCCAAGTGGCATAGTTTTTGGTCCAAAATATTTGTATCTGAATCTTTTTTAAACCTGGAGAATCTGATTAGCATATATTCCAATTTAAACAGTCAGCCAACATTTTGGTTAACAAACTTGGCATAGTAGGGGTCTTTTGCCTGCAAGAAAGCTATAAACACCGTTTCTTCCTTTTAGCGATCTGATCTTTTGTTAAAGTTTTGGTAAGTGTAAGTCTTAAAATAATTTTAATAATTTTCATTTCTGGAAAATGTCGCGTGGGGAAGGCTCAAAGAAAGTGTGAAGAAACAAAATGTATACATTTATTTTTGGCGGGATTTTGTAGCGCAGTGATAGTGCCCTACACAGGCAATAAATCCATATATTCCATGTATTTCCGATTCGATGTAATACCGATTCAATCTCAAAATCACAGCATAGTCTCCAATTGTGCTCGGTGTATTTAAGTTTGATTAGTGAATTTCCCATTGTATTGTTTATGTTTCTTATAATGTACCTTTCCTGTATCTGATCGATTTTCCCGAAGAATACTGACTATTTTGCACTCATTTTTTGGTTAAATGGAATTCTATACCCATCTGCATGTCATCGTATCTTTAATTCGCTATAAAACAATGAATAATAGAAATAATACAATTTTTCGCCCTTAATACTCCTTTCAACATTACTATGCTAAAAGGAGAGACGAACATATCAATAGGATTAGCAATATAACAAATTTTTAAACAATATTAATTATTGTTTGCTCGAAATTCATTTTATAAGCAGCACTTGCCTCGCAAAATTTTCAATTCGATTTTCGTTAGACCAGAAACTTTATATCTGCCCATAACCAAAACAAAATATGCGTAGAGAAGCTTTTTCCCGTTGATCGTCTCTTCACAGGGAGAGCGTACTGAGAGCCACTTCCTCTCTGTTTACAAATGTCTACAATTATTAAAAAAAATAAAAAAAAAAAAAAATATATTTAAAAATAAAAATAAAAATAAATGGAACCCTGTGTGCGAAACTGAACTTACATATTCTAACATTCGCCTCCACAACTCTTCCGAACCACATCATGATCGGCTACGAGAAGACAAACGTTCGTCAGTACATTCCAACTCCACTTCGCTGCAACAATTGCTTCCGATTTGGACATACATTCAAAGTGTGTAAAAATGAAAAAACCTGCTCTAACTGCGGCTCCCAGCATCACGTAAACGAGGAGGAAAACGAATCTTGCACAAACAGCATTGGATGCATCAATTGCAACGTAAACAAATTGCCAAGCAACTCGCACTCTTCTATCGACAAAAAATGCCCAATTTACTTGAAACAACAGGAAATAATCGCCATCAAAACAACTCACAAGGTAGACAACAAGACGGCATACGAAATGTATAACCAAAACCATCAACTTGGTCTCCAAACATTCGCCAACGTAACCAAGATGTCTACCCCAGACACCAACTCAACCAAGATGACTCCAACCGACAACGCAACAAAGATGCCTCAACCGGTATCCAAATCTAAGTCAACAACCATCTTAAGCGCTAACAACACAGCTCGCAACATACTTAGCTACGAGGACATCGAGGACCTTACAGCAATTACCCAGCCCAGCACATCCTTAAGTGCTAAGTTAAGCCAGAATTTAATTACCAAATCACAAGTGCAAGTATTACCCCGTACAACCTCTAAAAAAGCACTTAGACAACTAAAATCAAAAGCCAAGAGCAACAACATTAACACCATTGTAGGGACTGAAGACAGTTCCGATACCATGGAATACCAATAATTTGCGACCAATCTCAAGCCATGTCCCCGGTTGGCTGACTGTGGAGCCTTATCCTTTCAAACATTTTGAGGGGATCGGTTCCTCAGTCAGTCAACCGGGGACAACAAGATATATACAACCCACAGTTCACTGTAGTAAGTCCCACTCTGAAACTCGACATAGTTAATTTCCAAATCAAATATACAATTATGCCTCTTAACATAATACAGTGGAACATCCGCGGTTACACTAACAACTACAGCGAACTACAAATTATTATAAAACAATACAAACCACACATAATTGCATTACAAGAAACTCACTTATTTAATACACACAATATACCCATACCCGTTAATTTTTCACTCTTCTCAAATAACTATTCACCCAGCTTTGGGGGTGCAGCAATTTTGATTCACAAATCAATTCAATCAAATGAAATACATTTACCTTATGACTTCGATGCAACTGCTATTGAAATTGAGTCAGTTAAAAAATTTAAAATAATTTCTGCATACATTTCACCAAATCAAAATTTCAATGAAAGCAACTTAAACAATGTCCTTAACCTTAACTCAAACTCACTCATATTAGGCGATTTCAATAGTTGGAGTAAACTTTGGGGCTCCCCAAGAAATAACGCAAGAGGTAACGTTATGACAAAATTCCTAAATAACACGAACTTCATACTATTAAATGACAAATCTCCCACGCACTTTACCACACACAATACTTATACCCATATTGACTTATCATTTTGCTCCCCAGACTTATTTCACTTCGCGAACTGGAAAGTCATAGATGACCTCCACGGAAGCGATCATTTTCCTATTCTCATTACATTATTTAATAATAACTTACAAAACAAAATACAGAATAAGCCAATTTTTAAGATTAGCTTAGCCAAATGGGATACTTTTGAAATAAAAACCAATCATTTCAATACGAAATGTTCTCCCTCAAGCAATATAAATAAAGAAGCAGCAAATCTCAATAAAATAATATTGCAAAGTGCCCATCTAACTATACCACAAACGTCAGTAAACCATCATGCCAAGAATGTCCCTTGGTGGAACAGGGACCTACAGATTCTACGCAACGAAAAGAAACAAGCTTGGAACCAACTAAAAAAACGGATAACAACCACAAATATAATAAATTTTCGAAAAGCAGCAGCGAAGTTCAAAAGAGAACTTAAATCTGCTAAAAATAAAGCACTTAATTCTTTTACTTCTGAAATTCAACCACTTACAAAAACGAACCAAACTTGGTCAAATATAAGACGCTTCTGCGGACTTAATAATATGAAACATATTCATACAATAATACATCCTGACACTTCGCTTACAATATCCGACAACCTCTCCATTGCAAATTCGTTTGCCGAATTTTGGTCCGATCAATCCAAAGACTCGAATTTCCCACCATTATTTATTAGAAACAAATACGCAATTTCATCTAACCAAAACTCTGCCATATCACAAGCAGCACAACAAATAGAATCAGATATATCTTTAATAGAACTTTACTCCGCACTCTCCAGCTTAAAGGGACATACTCCTGGTATAGACCGAATTTCCTATCCGATGATCGCAAACACATCCCCATCCGTTAAACATAGAATACTAGACCATTACAATAATATACTCAATAATTATATACCCCAAACTTATAAAACAAGCCTAGTCATTCCAATAGCTAAGCCCAACTCCATTAAAACATCAATAAGTTCGTACCGTCCAATATCTTTGAACTCTTGTTTTGCTAAAGTTTTGGACAAAATTATAGCCAAAAGGTTATGGTGGTTTGTTACCACAAACAAATATATACACACAAATCAAGTAGGTTTCAAACGTGGTAAATCAGTTACAGACAATCTAGCGTATCTAGATCATCTGATAACAGATGCACTATCCCATAGGCAACATACATCAATTCTATCATTAGACTTTAGCAAAGCCTTTGATAAAATTGGAGTACATGCAATAACAACACAGCTACAAGAATGGAACATTGGCCCAAGAATATTAAACTACATAATCAATTTTATGACTAAAAGAAAAATAAAATGTAGAGTCTCAGACAATATTTCCAATACTTTTCCACTACATAACGGAATCCCTCAGGGATCTCCGATATCGGTAATACTGTTTTTGATCGCCTATAACAAGCTTGCAAATCTTATTACCATCCAAAGAAATCTGACTTTCGCTGCCTATGCAGATGATTTTCATATTATTGTTAAATTCAATAAAACCCAAACCCAAGAAAATGTTTGTCTCGATGATCTATTCCGAAAAATTGATGAATGGTGTTCCTTTTCAGGTTCATCATTATCACTTGATAAATGCAAGCACTTACATATATGTCGCAAACACAACTGTCAATGCTCGATCTCAACGCAAAACCTAAGCATAGCGAAAGTTGACTTTATGAAAATACTTGGACTTACTTTTGATTCAAAATATAGATGGACTAGACACATAGACGACCTAGTCAGTTCTCTTTCCAAAAAGCTAAACATAATAAAATGTCTTTCTAGTAATAGATTTAACTGTAATACACACACATTAATATCAATTACAAAAGCATTAATAATTTCGAAGATTGACTACGGGCTAGCATTCTACGGTAATTCTTCAAGAACTTACCTTAAAAAAGTTCAAACTATCCTAAACTGTGCCGTAAGGACCGCTTTGGGAGCATTTAGAACTACCCCGATTACAAATCTTTTGATGGAAGCTAATATCAACACAGTGGCAGATCGACGAGACTTTTTACAAGCTAAGTTAATAAAAAACCTATCCTTCGCCAACAACTCACCCCTTCACAAAATTTCCAAATCTATTCAAAATAGACAGAATTTCAATAATAAAATACCTTCAGCAATAACTTTTTCTGTACAACATTGTACTAAACAAAGCATAAGCCTTTCATTAAAATCGGACATAAAAACTAAAAAACCATTCGATAAATTTCAAACCGAAACAATAAATACTGAACTTACTAAGCTAGACAAGAATAATACCCCCGACTCTATATACCAGCAGCACTTTCTTCACATAAAAAACAACTTAAATAATTACATCTTTTTGTACACCGACGGATCGAAAACAATTCATAGTACCTCTTTTGCAATAACAACTGAAAACAACACTTTAAAAGTAGGCCTACTACAAAACTTTTCTTCAATTTACTCTGCTGAAATCATTGCTATTTATGAAGCAATACAAATTATTAAAAATAAACGGGGTAGATACGTAATATGTTCCGACTCCTTATCTTCACTTCAAGCTATAGCAAATACAGACAACTTCAACTATTATGAGTCTATAATTAGATCCCAACTTATGCAATTTTACCCAAAAATAAAACTTCTTTGGATCCCAGGTCATAAAAACATTAGAGGAAATGAACTAGCTGACCAAGAAGCGAAATCTGCTTCAATACTGCCCCTTAGGTTCACACTTAACAACAATTTCTCAGACATTAACAAACATTTAAAGGTAAACATGTTAAAAGAAAAATTAATGCATCTGGAACACACATCGACGTGGTATCAATCAGTCAATCCAAATAAAATAACTGCTGACCAATTCACCAAAAAATTAGACCAAAACATTACATCTAGAATTAACCAAACAAAAATAATCAGACTAAGACTAGGACATACGAAATTAACCCACCAACATTATCTCGATCCCAACAAATCAAACATCTGTACCAACTGTCAAAACAATGCCAGGATAACAATTGAACATATACTTAAAGATTGCCCATCCCCACAATTAAGAAACATTCGCAAACAAATTTTTTCCAACAATAACCCAATATTATTACTTGCTAACCCTTCAAAAACTGAAATAGAACAAATTATAAAATATTTAAAAGAAACAAATTTATATCACCTAATTTAAAAAAAAAAAAAAAAAAAAAAAAAAAACTTGTATTATACAAAATTGTTATAATCTGATTAAAATTAATTTAGATCTTAAGTCATATTCTGTTATTTTGCTATTATTATTATTTTGTTCAAAGAAAAATCTTATTTACAATAATATAGCCGAAGGCCATTGTAGCCAGTGCTATTCATTATAAGCTAGGTTAAATGTTTGTAACTCTAACCTCGCTGTACATAAATAAATAAATAAATAAAAAAATTACCTTATCACATTTTGAATTATCCTGCCTTAATTATTGCTAATACCGATGGATCTATGCAGGAGGGAACCCACTGGGTGGCCTTTTTCTTTGAAACTGCTCGAAAAGCAGAGTTTTTTGACTCTTATGGCCAATACCCCAAGCAAAAAGAGTTTATTAAATTTTTAAAAGCAAATGCTAAAAAATTTGACTATAACAAACAACAAATTCAAGGGTTCTTTTCAAGTACATGTGGACATTATTGTTTGCTATATGGCCTATATAAATGCAAAAGGAAAAAGCTAAAGTCATTCTTGAGTCACTTCAAAACTAAGGATTTTAATTTTAATGATAAGCTAGTATTAACCTTGTTCAACTACAATTTTAAGAAAAATAAGAAAATAAAATAAACGATTTAATTTTACATAATTTTGGGTGTATCAATTCCTCTATATCAATTCCTTTTCCTCCAAGTCCTCTAATGTTGACTTCAGGTATTCCAGTTGCTGCTTGTGCTCTTCAAAGATGGCCCCATCAAACTGGTAAAGGAATACTTCGATTTGCTTAGAGTGCATCTTGTACTGGTTGACTTAAGACTGAGTTGTGTACAAAAAATGACTCTTATTTATATTTGAGAGATGACTAGAAAGTTCATTATTCTGAACCCTTAAACTCGAATTGAGCTATATCGTCCCTCTTCTTTCCCCTTATACACAACATATAAAATACCATTTTCCTTTAACTTCTTATATGGCGTCTTTGTTGAAAATTTTGTAACAAATCCTTTAGGTAAAAATATCCAAAGACATTTGCCATCCTTGTCTTTCAAGTAAAGAGCTAGTTTTTCTCCAAAAGAAGTTTTTTTCAGTTGGCAATCCGTGATGATATACTCCTTTCCCACGGACAGGTGTTCCACTTTTGTATATCCAATCACGTCCTTTACGTCGTTTAGGGTTTCTAGGAACGCCTGTATGCATATGGGAGTGTTGGATTATGTATTTAACTAACTTAGTATAATTAAATAGAGTTCTTAAACAGGTGGTAAGCCCAGACTAGATCTTCTTTCAGCTTGGATTACAGCATAAAGTAATTCCTCATCGTCTGAACTGAGGATGGCACGTTCATTAAACTCAATATTTTCAGCCGCTTCTACAAGTTCGTTATCTTCTGAATCGGGCATGTAGCGTTTAATTTTAGTCGAAAGACTTTCGTCCTCACGTTCAATAAACTCAACATTTTCAGCCGCTTCTACAAGTTCGTTATCTTCTGAATCGGGCATGTAGCGTTTAATTTTAGTCGAAAGACTTTCGTCCTCAACCATAACCACTTCCTCTATCATGTTATAGTCAGCACTGTCCGATAGTAGTTGAGATGATATTGGTCTGTGAGTACAAAAGCCACAATCGCAAGGACACACTTCGGCCACACATACTCTTTGTCCGCATTCGTGGAGGATTGATGACCAATTAGCCAGTATTGGCTTGCGCTCGCCCTCTGTATTTGAATATAAAAATTCAGCTGTTAGGTTACCAAACAAAGGGGTTGTATTATTGCAGTCATCATGCTGCTTTTGGGTTGACGTTGTCGTAGGTTCGAAGGAGACTTCGTGTTGTTGTGAGGTGTTGGTGGCACCCTCAGGCTTAGAATCCTCAGGCTTGGTTGATGAGGGGTGGCGTCAGACGAGTCTTCCTGCAGTGGAGGTATCGGACTGTTGCGATCGCCAGGTTTGTTTGGTGGTGTCATTAAGAGGTCGATTGAGTCTTCAGAGTCCGAGTCGATGAAAATGATTTCCATGCTTTCTTCTTGGATCATGATGATGATGATGCTTGTAAGTCGAGTGTTTACTTGGTTGTATCTTAATATTTTTCGTATCAAGGAATTTATACAATTTTAAAATGAGTTAGCGATGTTGCACTGTAGCAGGTATTTGAAAGTGCAACCCCGACTTAGAGAAGGACATTGTCATTGGCTGAGGTTGAAATTGAACCCCGGTTATTTTGTATTTCATCCCTCGGTTTTTGTAAGAAAAGTCATGTAATTGGCTGAAGTGAGAGTACAGGGGTCCGACCCCGACTGTAGAGCATTGTTGCACGGTAGCAGGTAGTTGGAAATGCAACCCAGACTTAAAGAAAGACATTGTCATTGGATGAGGTTGACATTGAAAACCGGTTATTTTTTATTCTATCCCTCATCCTGTAGGGTTCATACCCTGATTGTAGCGCATGAGTTGTGGGATGAGCTTAGCTTTAGCTTAAAGTAGTAGGAATATAGGGGGGGGGGGGGGGGTTGTCATTTTATTTTCTTGAAACGCGAAAAATCGTTGTTTGCGGGTAGTAGATAGAAAATAGGATACGTAACCACACCTTTTACGCATGAGTTCACATATTCATTTCAATGTCCATTCCATTTGGAAAAGGCTTCTTTTTAATTCATTTCACTACTTTGATCCTTTGATTAATCCTACCTATTTTACTTTGGTATATTACCAACAGATGGCCACAGCACAATCAGTCTAGTTCAACTTGTGGTTTCAATACTTAAAAGAATTTAAAAGTGCGTTGTTCGTTTTGTTAAACAGGTGGCGCCACTATTCCGCAACCGCTCGTTAACATTCCGCAACCGTTCGTTAACATTTCGATAAGAATTTAACATTTCGATAAGAATTTTAACATTTCGATAAGAATTTAACAGTGCGTTGAACGTTTTGTGCAACAGGTGGCGCTTTACGACAGGTGGCGCCACCGTGCCAGGCCAACCATATGGCCTTAGAGAGTGGCAACATTTCCTTAGGACTCTTAAGCTCGATCTGCCTCGCCCCCATCTCGCTCATCTTGTGCTCAATCTCGATTAGCTTCGGATCGCTCTCCTTCGGCATCAGCCCAACCTCGCGCATTCTGAGCTCGATCCTCATAAGCTCGTATTCCTTTGACTTAAGCTCTTTGAACTCAGACTAAAGTTCGCTCTCCTTCGACATAAGCTCATTATCATTAGACTCATTAGACTTAAGTTCGCTCTCTTTTGACTTAAGCCCGCCCAGCTTCGACTTGGCCGACAGAGCACGGCCATTTAGTGTGATCAGCTGCGCCAACGTGAGCTTCAATCGCATATTCTGCGACTTATGCTTGCTCAGACGCTCCTCATTCGGATTGAGCTCAAGCGTAAGCGCCCGTAACTTGGCAAACTTTTCCAAAACACTCCGGGCTGCGAATTCTCCTGCAGTTGCGGGTGGAAAAATTGTATCCCACGAAAGGCATCCAACATAGCGGCATTCCAAGCTAAGAAACGATTCATATGTTTTGTTACTGTTAAGCGGCCCACACACCACACAATGTTTTGCGCAATATTCACACGCATTTAGCCCACACATCACACAATGTTTTGCGCAATGTTTATTTTAAAGCAAGCTCTCGTCGAGTAGAGATGGAGATTGACGCATCTGGCATCTGGGAAGCGCTCCTTCTATTTTTCAATCAAAATTTCATATTGGGAGTTCTTTAAGTCTCTGTTGGCGTACTCCTTCGCTTTTATGTTCCACAGAGCAGGTAAAGCACGATAAACTTCAATAAATTCTAGAATAAAGTTATGCTCCGCTTCTTTTTCCATGATTGCAAGTTGCACACACGCCGACGACTTGCTAAACACTGACCATAATTTGCACAATGTGCCCACTCATTACACAAACACACGAAAAACATTGCGCAAAGAACCCAAAAAATCAAAACGTTTTTGATTTCGTTCTCGCATTGCGCAAATGCGTGCGTGTGACGCATACACTCATATTTCACTAACACACCTAAGCGTTTTGCGCAAAACATTGTGTGTGGTGTGTGGGCCGCTTTACTCTAGTCAGGGAAAACGAAACCACTAACTTTATATTGCCGAAGAGCGCAAACGAAACGATTGGAATATTGTTCTCCCAACAGCTGCACTGCCTTGGAACGTTTCGGAACAACAACAACAAAAGCTGAGAGAAACAAAGAAGTAAGCAACAGGAAAAAACAACAATACAAATAAAAATACAAATTGAGCAGCAAACGTTTCCGAACTATTCGCGCTCGTTGCATATCGTTCCGATTCCCTTTGTCCGCAAATCAAGATGAGAGCATTTCGCTTTACGTTTAGTTTGCTCTCGCGAACGCAAACAGAACAGAACTCATTTTTGGTTGCAGTTACTTTTCTCGTGTTTTGTTAGTATTTCGCTCTGTGCAAAGAACGAAACGATTCAGAAACGTTTCGTTTCGTTTGTTTGCCCGCTCTGCATGAAACGGCTTCAGCACCATTTCGTATTTGTGCAGGGCCACCTACAGTTCGTAGAACCCTTGTGACACTGACATTTGCTTAGAACTGTACACAAGCATGGTGAAACAATATAAAGGTGTTCCATTCCGCCGTGGCGGGGTACTTAGGTTTTAAAGAGAGCAGTGATTTTGAAAGCATTGTGAGAGAGCTAAGAAAGAGACAGATACGACTTCATATCATGTCAATGCATACTGACAAACGCTAAGTACCCCAAAAGAGAGCAGGAGTGTGGAATGGAACACCTTAATATTGTTTCACCATGTACACAAGCACAGGTAAATCAGAGATTTCCATTGCATGATTTGGTGTTTTTATTTTTTACTTTTTTTACACGACGTTGTCAAGACCAAGGTATACTTAACAAGGTAGCCGCACTTGCTCTCTCATTGCCGCTTATATAAATGTCAAAATGAGCGAGAGCGAGAGAGTAATGAATTTTGCTCTCGCTTGAGTCAAAGCAAAGAAATTTGTACGTGCATGCAATATATACATATATGTACATATGGAGCCATAGCAAAAACACGTAAAGTTTCAAACAAAATTAAGAGGCAAAACAGAAATAATTCGTCAGCGGAGATGCTTCCCTCACGACTGTTGTTCACAGACTGACACATAAGCAAAGAGGGCGAGAGAGCGAGTGCGGCTACCTTGTTAAGTATGCCTTGGTCAAGACGAGCAAATGACTGCAAAGTGAACAGACTGCGTCAAAAATCAGTACCGAAAGCGAATGCTCTGACCAGTTCGATGGACACTTATCAATCGATAGTTGCCAGTAGTGTTGTGAATACATCGATAGTGGGCACCATCGATAGTGTAAGCCATCGAAAAATTTTAATTTTGAATAAATCAACCAGTAATTAACAACAACCTATAGGGATTAATGTTGTGCTTAATGCGCTATTTATATTTTATTGTTCCACTAAACTTTATTAGTTTAACCTTATTTGTTGATTGCAAGCTGTCCCGAGGCTGCCAGGCAGCGCCAAGTTCGATACACACTGACTTCTACTGGAGATGATGAGCTTCGTAATAGTGTGGTAATCGATTGTCGCTCGTGGCTAGTGGTGACAGAGTCGCCACAAACCAAAGCAAATATTTTTATTTCCACATTTTTCAAAAAATTGCAGATTAGGAAATCAAACAATGTCATTGGTAATTCATAGCAACATAAATAAACTAAATGATATGATTGGTAATTCACAGCAGCTTAAGAAAATAAGTAATATCATCAAAATAAGTAAAATATCAAATAATAAAAATTCAAAGATTAATGTGTTTTTTTTTTTCAAAAATATGTAACGACTTACATTATCCGGCTTCAAAAGTGACCTTTTGTTTGAAATAATTTCAGCCGCCTTGCTAAACATTCGTTTCGATTCTGTTTACGTCCCGGAAATGTGCAGATAACGAGCTGTCGTGGTTCTTAATCCGACAAATTCATTTGTGCTATTCTATATAATGAAAATAACTTTTAGTCTTAGGAAAAACATTTTGTATACCTTTCAAAATTCAAGAGATTCTTGATTCTAGAGTACCCGACCGTTTGAGAGTTGCTTTGCTTTAGGTACACTCTTAGAGATTTAATCGCACCTCATTTTTTTCGTCGACGAATTCTTCCGACGAATTCTTCCGAAGCATTTGGTGTGGTGCTGGCTGTTGCTCGTGAGAAGGACCTTTTGGGGATGCCAGTTCATTTTCAATTGAGGCCCTCTTCTGGTCTAGAAAAATTATTTTTCGTCTTTTTTGCTTATCATTATTTTTTAGCTTAGATATTCAAAAATATTATCAAAAAAAAAGGATTTTTCAAAAATACTTTCGGAGATATAGCCATTTAAGTGACCCAAGGTGACCCAAATTTCATAGCAACAGCAAGCTTTAGGCCCGTTTTCATATGTTCCTGTTTTTGCAAATCTAGTTGGATTTTACGCATTTGCATAGCTCACGCTCAAAGTGAGCAGTGCAAATTCACCAAATCCACCTAGTTTTGCAAAAACAGAACAATATCTGGATTCAGCCATAAATTAGTCCCACCGGGTCGGAGAGATCGTTTTTTCTGGATTCTCATTGTTCCTTTTTCAATTTTTATATTCTGTTTGACTGAACATTGTTAAACCTTCAATATAAATAAATAAACTCAATCATTGAAATACAAATATTTTTAACCTTTTTTATTGTTCACTGAACTGAAAAAAAAATTGCCAAAAATCGATTTTTATACCCTTGCAAAGGGTATTATAAAATTGTCCGGATACTTGTAACGCATAGAAGGAAGCATCTCCGACCACATAAAGTATATATATTCTTGATCAGCATGACGAGCAGAGTTGATTTAGCCCTGTCCGTCTATCTGTCCGTCTGTTTCTATGCTATCTCCTCCTTCAGTTTTAAATCTTTTAAACGTCCTTATCATTGGCATACACTTGTTTTATAAACTTTTACACAATTCAGCTAAGTTTGGTCGAAATCGGATGACTATAGCATATAGCTGCAGTATGAATGATCGGTCGAAAAAGAAGTTCTACTGAGAAAAACTTTTTTGTTTTTAAATAAGATCGCCTCCGAATTTCGTAATTAACAGTGTATTATACCTTTCTATAATTTCATCAAGTTTTGACGAAATCAGACATCTATATAGTATAGATCCCATAGAAAAGTAAGGTCCAAAAATAAGTCTTAGAAAAACTTTTTTGTTTTCAATGGAAGCTGCAAGGGTATTCAAAACTTCGGCCGAGCCAAAATTAACTTTCCCCTATTTTTCATTTTTAAATGGCCGCAACTTTTACATATTTAAATTTTTTCATGATTCTGCTTCGGGCCTTTATGGCATACAGTTTACAAACAATTATTGATTTTCTCATCCTCGACAAATTGATGTCATTCCCTATTTAAAACCACGCGCTGAATCCGAATCTTGAGTTTAAAAAGTTTTAAGTAGAACAGATTTCGAGAATTATCGTTTTTTGCATTTTTGAAAAAGATTTTCTCACTTAATTACAAATATCTCAATTATGAAATAACTTATGAATAAGATTTATATACAAAAAGCTAATAAAATTATCTATCAATCATTCATACGTAGTTTTATTGTCAAACTTGTAGTGTGGATTCTATTTTATATTTACAAAGAATTCGAATATTGCGTTTTATTTTTATTGAAAAATTGAAAAACGCGTTAATCCCACCTTTATTTTAACTAAGAAAAAAATTCTTAAAAATTTCTTCTCTTTTGGATGATGTAAACTAATATATAACAAATAAAAGAGTTCGTTTATCGAAATCTGTTAGAAATTGTAGAAGTTATTAGCATTTATATAAAAATTAACATTTGAGTTTTACCGTTCAAATAGTATAAAAAATGTCTATGATCCCTTTTGCTCCGCCGTTTGTGTGCACATTTTTCCTCTCGCGTGAGTATCCAACAAAAGTCACCCATCATGGCTTTAACCATAACCATAATCTTCAAATCCTGATGAAATCGATCAGAAATGAATATAATGAAAACTTTCATATAATATACAAACTTTACCTAATTTCTAATAATTTCTTATTAAATGTTCGACGACTTTCTTGTAGTTAGGACTTTTGAAATTTCCAAGAATGAACAGAACGAATGCCATGCGTCCTCCTCATCCTTGGACAACATTAAATTGAACTTAGAGCTCTCCAAAAGTTTTTTAATTTTCGGTCCAACAAACACACCATATTCTATATTACCCTTAGATAGGTTAGGGAACAGAGTCTTCAAATATGCAAATGCATCACCGTCTTTTTGTAAAGCCTTCACAAAATTTTTAACAAATATAAAACCCTGTTTTATAAATATAGCATATAGCTGCAGTACGAATGATCGGTCGACAAAAAAGTTTTAGTAAATAATTTTTTTTGTTTTAAATGGAATCGAATCCAAATTACGTACATGTTAGTTTGTTATGGTTTCCCAAGATTCCACCAAGTTTGGTCGAAATCGGACATCTATATTTAAAAGTATAGTCTGAAAAGTAGTCTTAGTTAGAAAACTTTTTTGTTTTCAATTGAAGGTGGAGATGTACTGATGAGCTGCACAATTAATATGTAATCAACCATATAATCATATTACCAATAATCATACTCTCTACATTTAATTGATATGCTTTCACACAATTCTACAAAGTTTTGTCAAAATCGGATGACTATAGCATAAAGCTGCGGTCGAAAAAGAAGTTCTAGTGAGAAAAACTTTTTTGTTTTAATTGGGATCGCCTCTAAATTTCGTAAGTAACAGTTTGTTACGCTTTTCCATGATTGCACTAAGTTTGGTCGAAATCTGACATCTATATAGTATAGCTCCCATAGAAAAGTAAGGTCCAAAAAGTAGTCTTATTTAGAAAAACAAACTGCAAGGGCATACAAAACTTCGGCCGAGCCGAAGTTAACTTTGCCTTATTTTTTTTATTTTCAAATCATTTATCATATCCAACAGGCTTGAGGCTTTCAATCGTTTTGATTTCAACATGCTCCGCTCTAATGCAGGAAATCGTATGAAGACTACCAGATGCGCTGCCTTCGATATGTTCGCTTATTGGCCCAAAACCTAACATACATTGTCCAGTGTGACTGCAGATTTGACGGTGCTTCACACAAAAATGGCTTGCCTGATGGTATGCGGTTGCCTTGAAGAGTTTGACAAACCCGGCGTGATTCCTCCACTCTTGCGTTCATTTATGCGGACATTTGTTTTCCAAAAGGTTCCAGAGTTGCCGGGCAGACGCATTACCAATGAAATCATACGAGGGGTGTTCAAAAAGTATCGGGAATTTTGAGTTTTCGCGGGTTACGTATATTCGAATTTCGATTTTTTGTGGCGCTATGTTGGTACTCATGTCTCTCACTTATGCCGACAAGCTCGGCCATTTTGAATGTTCACTTAATTGTTGACAGCTCCTTTGCTTGCACGTGTTTTGGATCGTCTTCGATTTTTACCTATTCAAAAAAAATGGATCAAAGAACCTGTATCAAATTTTATGTGAAAAACGAAATTAAGTGCGCGGATGCATTCCGAATGTTGACTGTGGCATACGGAGAAGCTACCTTGGACCGAAGCAACGTTTATCGGTGGTACAAAATGTTCTCAGAAGGCCGAGAAGATGTGAACGACGAAGAGCGTGCCGGACGCCCGAGCACTTCAACAACAGACGAAAAAATTAATGAAGTGGAGATAATAGTATTGGCCAATCGTCGAATCACCGTTAGAGAAGTTGCTGAAGACCTAAACATATCGATTGGCTCGTGCCATTCGATTTTTATCAATGATTTGGGCATGAGACGGGTCGCCGCGAAATTCGTACCGAAATTGCTCAATTGCGACCAAAAACAGCATCGCATGAACATTGCTAATGATATGTTAAACTCTGTCCGCGACGACCCAAATTTGCTTCAGAGGGTCATAACTGGTGACGAATCGTGGGTTTATGGTTATGACGTGGAAGCCAAAGCTCAATCATCTCAATAGAAGCTGCCGCACGAACCAAGGTCGAATGTGAAAGTTTTGCTGACAGTTTTCTTCGATTGCAGGGGCGTGGTGCATCATAAGTTCTTGCCACAGGGAAGAACGGTTAATAAGGAATATTGCAAGTTATGCGCAATTTGCGCGAAGACATCCGCCAGAAACGCCCGGATTTGTGGAAGAACAAAAATTGGCTTTTGCACCACGATAACGCCCCTGCTCACACATCGTTGCTTGTCCGCGACTTTTTGGCCAAAAACAACACACTAATGATGCCGCAGCCACCGTATTCCCCAGATCTGGCCCCCTGTGACTTTTTCTTGTTCCCTAAACTGAAGAGGCCCATGAAAGGACGACGTTACGCTACGCTTGACGAGATAAAGACGGCATCGAAGGAGGAGCTGAACAAGATAAAAAAAAATGATTTTTTAAAGTGCTTCGAAGATTGGAAAAACCGTTGGCACAAGTGTATAATATCTCATGGGGATTACTTTGAAGGGGACAAAATAGATATTCATGAATAAATAAATAATTTTTGAAAAAACACAAAATTCGCGATACTTTTTGAACACACCTCGTACATCTGACTGCAGGTAATCTGGCCCAGAGACACAAATTTCAAGCACCATTAACTTCACTATCCGAAAGCCAGTACTTTCGCAATGTCGTCAAGCGCGATCTTATCGCCAGGCCACAGAGAAAGGAGAAGATAAAGCAGCAGCAGCCGGTACAGGATCTACTTCCACCACTTGCCCAGAATCTCGAAAAGTGACAACGCCAAATGGTAGCCAAGCTGATTGCTGAGACCAAAATGAATGTAAAATATAGCATCGAAGAGCTGGTCAAAAGCAAATGGAACTACGAAAAAAAATGGAAGGAAATCGAAAGGAAAACAGAAATCAACTTAAACTGGTTCAGCTCCATCGACATCCAAACAAGTTCGACCAACGCTGATTGGCACGGCCAGATTTTTTCGGACACAATATAAAATAGGAAAAGAAAGAAAAATTAGTTTTAAAACAAATAGAAAAATAGAATAGCATTGGCTATTCGCTTCGACCTCTGTCGGTCAAGTGATTTGTTTTGCGTTGAGGTCGGGCTTTTATATCGTGAGCATTTTGATGTGCGTCAAAATAGCGTCGACTGTTTAGCGTCGATTTGGAACGGTGGAATATGGAACAAAAATACTTTTTTTTTTTAAATTTTCTCAGAAACTACTTAACTTTTTGAGACAAATTATTGCAGACAAAAATTGCAGAATGCTAAGAAAAGCAAAATCTATTGTATTTAATGAGGTTTGGGTGGATTTGAGACTTGCAGGTACCGAAAATGGTGACCATCGCACAGCCTAAACGGTAAGAGCTAGAGGGCTGAAACTTGGACAGGAGTTTATGCTTATGTGGTGAAAGACGGGGTTTTGGAAAATTCCATCCGGAAAAGCCGGAAAAGCGTCGGAAAACTTTGTATGGGGAAAATTTTATTTTTCATCCGGTTGACTTGAAATTCGGTTTGTAAGCATAGTAAGCTAAATAATTGGACAGGTGTTTTCCCGAATTCGGAAAATCTGCCAACAAGGAAAGTTCTCGGGAAATTGGATATGCAAAAATCTATTTTTCAACCGATTGATTTGAAACTCGTTTTGTAAGGACAGTAAGTGAAATAAATTGAAATGTGATTTTCCGAAGCTGGAAAATTCGACTGTAGGGTCAAAAAAATTCCCGGAAAAGAGTCGGAAAAGTTTTTATGGGGAAAATTTCATTTTTCATCCGATTGACTTGAAATTCGGTTTGTAAGGACATTAAGTGAAACTTGACCGTAGGGTCGGGAAATTCCCGGAAAAGCGTCGAAAAAGTTTGTATGGATAATTTTTTTCATTCGATTAACTTGAAGCGAAGTGTAAGAAATAATTCGACACGTATTTTTCCGACTTCGGAAGATCTGCCCGCAACGAAAATTCTCGGGAAATTCGATAAGCAACAATCTATTTTTCATCCGATTTCTGATGGAAAATTTGACCTTAGGCTCGGAAAACTCATGGAAAACTCAGCAGCCAAAAACCGATTTTCATCCTATTGGCTATAAGGATCACGATAACGATATCGATAGCGATAGCGATAACGATAACGATAGCTATAGCTTTAGCGATAACGATAACGGTAAGGTTACCCAAAGCCGGTCGGAAAAGAAAAACTATATCGGTTTTATGTGATGACAGTATAGACTGACGGCGGCGTAGCGAAGCGCGCCGGGATATATGCTAGTCTATATATATAAAACTATTCAACCTGACTGACCAACTGACTGGTGACTGTGGCACAGGACAAACCATAAGAGATACAAAGCTGAATTTTTTACAATAGTTTTATCTTATGCTGAAAGTGAATACTAAGAAACGGTTTTGGAAAACTCTGTTGGGAAATGTGGAAAATTCAAAGAAAAATGTTGTATGGAACACTTTTTGGATTTTCATCCGATCAGGTTCAAATTTATTTTCAGAGATCTATATGAAAATTTAACTCTGCAAACTAAATTTCCGGAAAATTCACCCCCGCCTCCTTGGTGGTAAAAGTTGTATGGGTTGAATTTTAGTTCCCAGCGATTAGCTCCGAATTCTTTTTCAAAATTACTCATAAAAAAATATGATCACAAGCTGACTTTCATTTTTTGGAAAATCTACCCCCAAAGTCGGAAAATTTTCGGAAAACTGTTGTATGCAACTTTTTAGCTTATCATCCGATCAGGCTCAAATTCATTTCCAGAGATCTTTATGAAAATTCAACAATGACTGCATACTAATTTTCCGGAAAATTCACCCCCTTGGTGGAAATTGGGTGGTAAGGGTTGAATGGGTTGAGTTTTAGTTCCCAGCGATTAGCTCCAAATTCTTTTCAAAGTTACTCATAGCAAAATATGATCAGCGTGACTTTCAACTTTTGGAAAATCTACCCCCAAAGTCGGAAAATGGTCGGAAAACTGTTGTAAGCAACTTTTTAGTTTATCATCGGATTGGGGTCAAACTCATTTTCAAAGATCTACATGAAAATTCAACAATGACTGCATACTAATTTTCCGGAAAATTCACCCCCTTGGTGGAAATTGGGTGGTAAAGGTTATATGGGTTGAATTTTAGTTCCCAGCGATTAGCTCCAAGATCGTTTTCAAAGTTACTCATAAAAAAATATGGTCAATGTGACTTTCCACTTTTAGAAAATCCACCCCCAAAGTCGGAAAATGGTCGGAAAACTGCTGTATGCAACTTTTTAGTTTATCATCCGATCAGGCTCAAATTTATTTCCAGAGATCTATATAAAAATTTAACTATGACTGCATACCTGGACTGGACCTGGAGGTGGAAAATGGTCCTGAAACCGCCATATTTGCAAAGTTCTTAATTTCAGTGAAACTTTGGGGATTGGTTAGATGCTTGCCCGGGAAGGTTTCTAAGTAGAAGAAATGGGCGGAAAATGGTGCACAAACTGCGATACTTGGCAAATTTTCGGTTTTAGTGAAACTTAGTGGAATGGTGGACGCTTGCCCGGGAACGTTTCTAAGTTGAAGAAATGGGCGAAAAATGGTGCTCAAATCGCGATATTTAAAAATTAAAGCGTTCATCCGATTGCAATGCAACTTTGAGGAATGGTTGGAAATTTGGTGAAAAATGTCCCAAAATATGTGTTCAAAGCCAATCCTTATTTTTGGGCCGATCTTTATCAAATTTTTTTTTAAGCTTTCATTTTTAAAACTCCACTCCCAAGATCGGAAATGTCAGGTGAGATTTCTTTTTAACCGCGGGCGTGGCATAAGAGTTAATCTATGCTTTGAGCCGATGTATGTAAGATACGGACAAATATATTTGTCAATTTGTGAAATTCACCCCCAAGACTGAAAAGAAAAACTTATACCGATATCGCTTGAAATAGCTTTACTAACGGCGGCGAAGCGAAGCAAGCCGGGCTACTTGCTAGTATATATATAAAATTGTTCAACCTGATTGACTGACTGACTGGTGACCGTCGCACAGCCTAAACGGTAAGAGCTAGAGGGCTGAAATTTGGACAGGAGTTTCCTTACCCGGAAAAGCGTCGGAAAAGTTTGTATGGTGAAAATTTTATTTTTCATCCGATTGACTTGAAATTCGGTTCGTAAGGATAGTAAGTGAAATAATTTGTAATGTAATTTTCAGATGTTGGAAAATTTGACCTCAGGGTCGAAACCCTCATGGAAAAGTCAGCGGCGAAAAACCTATTTTTATCCGAGTGGTTTTAAACTTGGTTTGTAAGGATAGTATTGCAAATATCGATAACGGGAACTTGGGCTGCCGTTTTTCATTGTTCTGCTTGTGTGCGGGACTTGGACCTCGACATGGAGTTGGAACTGGACCTGGACGTGGAGGTAGACATGGACCTGGAGGTGGCCATTGATTTGGCCATTGAGGTGGCCACGGAGGTGGCCCTGGAGGTGGCCGTGGAGGTTTCCATGGAGGTAGCCATGAAGGTGTCCATGGTGCTGGCTATGGAGGTGGCCATGGAGGTGGCCATGGAGGTGTCCATGGAGGTGGCCATGCACGTGTCAATGGACATGGAGGTGGAAAATGGTCCAAAAACCGCAATATTTGCCAAATTCTTAATCTCGGTGAAACTTTGGGGATTGGCTAGACGCTTGCCCGGGGCGTTTCTAAGTAGAAGAAACGGGCGGAAAATGGTGCACAAACCGCGATATTTGGCATATTTTTGATTTCAGTGAAACTTAAAAATGGGCGGAAAATGGTGCGCAAACCGCGAAATTTGAAAAACTATAGCGTTCATCCGAATGCAATGCAACTTTGAGGAATGGTTGGAGAATTGGTGGAAAATGTCCCAAAATGTGTGTTCAAGGCCAATCCTTATTTGAGGGCCGATCTTTATCAAATTGGGTTTTTAAGCTTTAAATTTTTAAAGGCCACCACCAAGATCGTAAATGTCAGGAGAGACTTTATTTTTAACCGCGGGTGGGGCATAAGAGTTAACCTCTGCTTTGAGCCAATGTATGTAAGATACGGTCAAATATTTTCCCATTTGTGAAATCTACCCCCAAGTCGGAAAAGAAAAACTGAAGCTCTTATCGGTTAAAATAGCTTAACTGACGGCGGCGTAGCGAAGCAAGCCGGGTTATTTGCTGGTTTTGTATAATTTTGTTAACTCCAGCGTACCGTCTAGTGCCTACAATCCCAGTAGTTTTTTTGTGCCAGGTGCTGCCGAAAGCAAGCCGCCAGGTGACCGGATCGGCACAAATATAGTTAACCATCCGTTTGGCCGATCAGGATAGAATCACCCGAAGCTCGCACATGAAGTGTCTGCCATCGGCCAGCGAGTTTTGGGACAGCCATCGGTCAGGTCATTCTTTATTAGCCAACTGGCAGCCGGTTAATGGTCACCATCGGACTGGCAGATCGGTTCAGCATTACCAGAGACTGTACTGGAAATGTCAGCAGTACGGCAGGTGATTTTAGGACAGCCGTCGGCCAGCTCATTTCTATTAACTATCCGGCAGTCAACTAAGTGTAACCAATGGCTTGCCCGATCCGCAAAGTAGCACCAGAGTTTGTACATTAAATGCCAGCCATCCGCCAGGCGATTTCAGGCAGCCATCGGCTTGGGTAATTGCGTTAACCGTCCGGCAGTCTGTTTGGGATAACCATACGTCCGGCAGAGCACATATAGTTGGGAAGCCCGTCAACAGCACCATGTCATCCATATATATTGATGCTTAAAATAAAATACAGCACAGTAGAAATTCACCCTACCCACTGCATCACAACCGGCCACGACTAACAGACTCTGTATATAAAATGTGAGCCGTCCGCCAGGCGATTTTGAGACAGCCTTCGGCTAACACATTCATTGTTAATATATAGCACATAATGTTCGATTTATGAACTTAGCAGAAGTGGCGTAGAGCTAAAGCATTTGACTAATAAACAAACAGCCCCGAGCTCAAGTCCCAGTAGAGGTATGATAATCAAAATATTAAAAAAAAAAGAGAGAGTACGCTAAAGTCAGTCCTGCCCGACTTCGATATACCCGTTACTTAGGGCACTTAGTGTTAAAAAGCCTTTCCCTACATTAATTAACAGAGCATTAACATTAATGTGGGCATTTCAACATTTTGGTAGCGAAAAGTGCACGTGGCGCCAAAAAGTATGCAACGTTTTTTTAAAACCTTTATAACTGCCATTTATTATCCGATCTTAATGAAACTTTTACAGATTGTAGATATTGGGCACATACACTACACTTCATATCTTTAGATTTGTTGGAGTTATTCAACATTTCTTATTGTGGGGGCGGGAGGGGGCGTGGCCAAAATTTGAAATTAACTTTACCTGCGTAGGGACAATAGGAGCCTACATACAAAATTCAGTGGCTCTAACTCTTCTAGTCTCCGAGATCTAGGTGTTCATACAGACTGACGGACATGGCTATATCGACTCGGCTGTTGATGCTGATCAAGAAAATAGATACTTTATGGGGTCGGAGATGCTTCCCTCTGCCTGTTACATACATTTGCACGACTATAGTATACCCTATTTACTGTACGAGTAACGGGTATAATAATACAAACAAGAAAGAAAGTCGGTCAAGCCCGACTATATTATACTCTGTACCAGTTGGGGTCGCCGCTCGCATTTGCTCCCGATTATATTATATAAAAGTTGCTTAAATACTTATCATTTAACTTCATGTTCCCCAAAAAAAAAAGCCGTAACCGTTACCGAGCCCTACCTATCTTCAGTAATTGTTTAGTAGAGCTACCCTCACCAAAAATTCTGAAAAAAATCCTCGGGACCGCGAATTTACAAGAACAATGACGTCTTCAGATCGCGGGGGACTCCCGCGTTCAATGGTAAAATTGTTTGAAAGTTGTTTTTTGTATAAAAAACGATTGTTTTTTGCCTAACGTCATTATTTCTCAAAAATAATTTTTTTATTTGTATAGATGTGCTATTTACCGACTTTTTCTTCGTTCCAGTATGAAAGGCGCTATACTGAATGAAGTGAAAGTGAAATCACCGCGGGCTTTTTCACTATAGGGGAAAGCCATTTCGCCCCTCTTTAAAGCCCACTGGCGTTTCAGTATAATCATTATGGATCAATAGACATGGAACCATTTAGATTATAAAGGTCTTTTAACATTTATAGAGTAACCAGGCCATACTACTAAGTATGTCCAAACATTTTAAAATTTTTCACTAAGTTTGCCAACTAAGGTATCTGGTCACTTTGACTATCACACTTTCAGGATCGAATTAAAGTGAGTGAACTTAAAAATTGTTTGGGACATACTTTTAGTAGTATGGCCTTAAGGTTTACTTCTATAAATTTTAAAAGACCTATAAAGTTCCATGTCTATTGATCAAACGATCTAACCTAGAACTATCGCGTACGTTCAAAGTAGCGCCGGAAAATTTTTTTTTTTAAAACGCGCGATTTTGGATTGGGGTCGAGTTTACAACGATATTTTGCTTACCAGAACAATTTTTTCAATTTATATGACAGTTAAGGCAAAAACAATCTGTTTTTATACAAAAAACAACTTTCAAAACAGCGCCGCGATCTGAAGACGTCATAGTCTTTAAACGCGGTCCACGTATTTTTTCGTGGGAAGCTCTACTAAACAATTACCCTATCTTCTACAAATTATCCCTAACACTGACAGAAACTGCTTCATGAAAACTATACACGGTCTCAAAGACTTTTGCGGTGGCATGGCCATCCGCAATATTTGAAAACGCCCAATCAATGTGAGTGTCACTATTGGTTGTGGGCGTTCTCAAATCTAATAGAGATCTAAATCCCTTTTCTAAGCAACAGATCATAGGTATCCCTAGCCTCAACTAGAGCTCGTAAGCACAAATTAAAATCTCCTAATATAATGGAACTGTTATTTAATACAGAACTGTACTCAACAATTAAATTCTCAATTTCCGTCTTAAATTTACCTAATGGATAACGCGGACTTTTATATAAGACTAGCATTCCTACAGACTTATACTTTAAAACTGCTTACTCAAATACCTCAGGACCACTACTCTTACGACCACTGGAGCAAAGACTAACATTCTCGAATAGTTCGTTCCTAACGAAAATAAGAATGCCTCTTTTTGGTCGCACCCTATAGTTTCCATCTGGACAATCTAGACCAGAGGGAGGCAAAAAATACATTTACATTTTTGCATTGCAATGCATTGGTGTGTGTGAGATCAGCTCAAAAATTGCTCTCAATTTCAGTAGCAACGACTGCGTCGCGGCGTAGGAAAGCAAGCAACGCAGCGGCGCTTGTACTGCTTATACTATGCGTGTTTGAGCAGCGCTGCTTTGAGAATTTTCCTATACACGCCAGATAGGAAGCTGCCGGCCCCGGATCTAGACGCACAGCAATTGTAAAGCCTGGGACTTCAAATGTCTCGTTTGAATAGGTTGAGCACAACAAACCCAACAACACTCAACAAAACACAACATATAGCTTATCGGACTGGACATTCCTAATATGACAATGCAGGCTTTGGGCGTTATGAAAAACTAATTCTAAGTGAGAGCTGTTGATTAAATAATCGAAATGAGTGCTAAGCAAATTAATGGAGCGCAATTTTTCAAGTTCGTTATTAACATTGGTTGTATTTCGAAGGGGTTGCGGCGGATAAAAGTCTCCTACTATGAATAGCCCAGCTGCACTTGTTGCCCTACTACAGGGTGGGTCAAAAGAAGTCATGGATCGATATACTCCCCAAGAACGCGGAATAATCGTGAATAGTCGATTTTTCGACCAAAATCATAATGAGCGATGAGGCTCATTTCCACCTCATTTCCGCCCGATTTAACCGTTCCAGACTTTTTTGTGGGGTTTTTTTAAATCCCGTGTTTACGTAACCAAGCCCGAGACCTTGGAAGCCCTCAAGGACAACATTCGACACGAGTGCGAGAATCTGCAGCCCGAAGTTCTTGCCGAAGTGATGAAAAATGCCATAAAACGAGCCCGAATGGCAATCAATTGTAACGGCGCCCATTTGTCCGATATCATCTTCCCGAAAAGACCAATGCAATTCTAAAGGTTCAAATAAATATAATTAAAAAACAGAATATACGTTTTTTATTTAGAAAAAAATTAAAGTCAAACAACATCGGATGACTTCTTTTGACCCACCCTGTACAAGCAACGTAGATTGCTGCTCGCTTCATACGTGAACAGGTGTGGACCACCACCTGGCTGTATGTTGCGCCCTGACTCTTGTGTATAGTTATACCTTCTGCAGGTACAACTGGAAACTGCCTACGGTCTATAGTAACATTTTCATTCTTGTTAAACTGAAAGTGGTTGTTCAAAGATATTTGAACAAGGGCATTTGAACCCAAGTAACTGCTGGGAAGTCAAATGTTCTTGTCACCTAAAATTAGCCGCACAAAACAAGAACACAAGTGCAGAGGTCATAGCATGTAAGAAGACCTATGCATTGATAATCTGAGCATTCAGTGCAGGGGTCTTCAAACCAAAAATAATATTATCCAAGCAACATATGTATATGTAAATGTTGCAAGGAACACTTATGTAATAATAACACCTTAGCAACATATGTATATGTAAATGTTGCGGGTGTCATTCAAAATGTTGCTATCCTAAAAAATGTATAAAAACAGAACGAAAATCGAAATAAAGATTCATTCATGACAATAGCTCCTAGTTGAGCTGAATTGGGTCACTCACAATTGTATTGTGTTTTAATCAGTGATGGACCGACATGGTTCCAAATTTTGAGCGAGCTACTTCCTAAAATCGATCCATAATTTTATCGGATGACTGTTTGTGTCTAAATCTATCTGTTTCAGTATACCTTTTGCTCCATTGACTAACCCATCTGCTGTCTCTATATACAGTCATTAAATACTTTGCTGTCGTCTTTAAAACAAGAGAATAACACGAACCTTGTGTTTTTGAAAGTTTGAAACGTTTAAGAGACTCTAAAACTCGAGCCCTATTCGCCTAATCTACCAGCCTTAACCTCATCCTCTGCTACTAAAATGAACTGATCAGTCGGTAATGAGTTCAGCTTTAAAGTATTAAAAGAATCTGCCAAATCATTTGTGGAAAAAAGATGAATGGCATCATCTGGAACATAGCTCTCTCCTACAATACGCGACCTAATTAGAGCAATATTCTCATCTGTCATTTCGCCTGAGGCCATATTATTTTAGGCTAATGCGAACAACTGATCCTCCCGCTGCCGCATTATTTCGGTCAGTTCAAAAAATCTAAAATGTTCCTAAAGTGTCGCATATAATGCGCAGTATGGATCTGAGGAGTTGGATTCGAAAACCCAATTATCGCATACAGGTCGTAACTGGCTTAGATTGCCAAACACGATAACAGACTTCCCCCCAAATGGTCTTGGACTTTTAAAAATTTGTTTTAATCACCTACCATGGAAATCTCGTCAATAATAATGAGCTTGAGATCGATTAATCTCGAATGTAATGTGTTTACTAAGTCAGAATTTAAGGCCCTAATTGCCCCTGATTGATCGATCGGAAGACTAAATAGGGAATGGAGAGTGCACCCACCTATTCCAAAGGCAGCTTTTCCTGTTGGTGCGGACAAAAAAAACTTTGATTGTTGTGGGATTGGAGCCGGATTTGCTATTGAAATGAATTGTGAGAGCTTGAAAAATTACTGAAATAAGTCGACTCTTGCCAACTCCTGCGCCACCACCTACAAATTCATAAAAAGGACAATCGGACTTTATACTATGTAAAATATGACTAAAATATGTTTTCTGTCTTAAATTAAGGGACCTTGTCATATCTGCTAAGCCTGCAGATGAAATTATAGCGGGGAGTTGAATGATTCGGACATTATTTTCGGACGTTTCTATACTTTCTTCTCTTGCTTCTAAATTTAAAACGTTTAATTGAGAATTTATTTCTGGAACACCTAAAATTCTATGTCTATCATCTATTGCTTCCTGATTGTGCTCTTTCTCGTTTTGCTCCTGATTTTCATTCTCGCTATTTGCCCTGCTTAGGGCATCCTGCAGCTCATCGTCATCTAAAACGTTATAGGTCCTACGGTTTCTGTCAATAAGCTCCTGATTTATATTACAAAAATCTTCGCAATTTCTACCTATTAGTTCAACCTGCTCATCTCTCCACGGATAATACAGCATTACCATTTCCCTAAAATAGTTCTCCCTATCTTTATTAACATTAAACCTAGCATATCGTATTATCCGGGGACTCCACCTTCTTCTAACAAATCCACTGCCATTGCGAAGAGGATAAACTCTAACTTCGGTGTCACCGAATTCTTCAATATCTAACTCACTATCCTGTGAAAGTCCTACCTGTTGGCGAGTCCTACCATGATTTTTACAATAAGTGAATAATACAACGAAAGCAGCTAAACACAAACTACTTAGATCATCATGACGCTGAACATAATGATCTAATAAACCTATTTCAAGGATATCTGTCGAGTTCTCTGGTAAATCCCTATGTTTAAGTTCCCTAAGCCATACCCAGACGACAATAACTGCCTCCTGTGCCGATATCTCTGAGCCTGAAATAAACTTGTGCCCTATATGCTGCAGCTTCTGCTTAATCGTAAAAAATCCCCCCTATTCATTTCTTGAATTGCTCCACGCAAAAGCTTTGAAATCCCTCTCTGCGACTTGTTAATGTAATTAACCCATAGATGCAGCATGCATACGGATCTATTATCAGTTGAATGTTTATATTGGCTCTCTGCATAGAGAGAATGTGCGTGTTATAGCCATTAACTTTAATGGCATTGAAACGTCTCTTCAAAAAGACTTTGGCCTTCCTCAAACTGGACCTAATTGCTAATATATAATCTTCATAGCTAAGGCTAATTTGATTATGGGACAGAAAATTATCAAAATCATTAAGGAAATCAACAGCAGCACTATCTAACGGAACGTTCAAGAAATCATTAATTCTCTGAAAGTCTTTCTGATGCATCGAAATATTTGGGAAATCATCAGGAAGTGGAACTAATATTTCAGTTGAAGGCATAGGAGGATAAGGAATAACAAAGCGACAAATCTGACTTTCCCCAACTCTACGCTCAAATACGCTGTATTTGTTACATCAGTAGTAACAAATTGGTCGATAAGTTCTTTAGCGGACTGAATTGGGGAAGCACTGCTAAGATCTATTTGTGGGGCATTATTTAGCCAAAACATACCATGTATGTGCGGTGAACCTCTATGCTGAAACTCTACGCGGCAATAATATTTCACAACAAAATGACTACCAAATATACCTCTTCCTTTTTCATCAACTTTAGAAGTTGCCTATACCGAAAATCGAAATACCTAGCACAAGTTACTGGATCTGTTCTAATCAAACGGGCTTTTTGTTCAAACCTTAATTCTAATGCTTCTGCCTCACTAATCTCCTGCTTATCTACGGTTTTAGAAAGAATTAGTAATAATTCTTCCCAGTGGGTCTCAGCAGCCGACAATGTGATGAAGAAAGTAAGTAGACCGAGTTGGCGTATCATGGCCATTACCTTCTTCTTCTCTGCTTCCCAATGGACAGGAGATGAGCGAATACCCTTCTAAACTCTAAAACCCTCGTCAAGTCTAATTAAACTCTCTATTTGATCCTCATTAAGGGTTGTTCTAGCTGTAATGCCTTGAGAGGCGCTGTGCTTTCGTAAGCAAATTGACGTATTATTTCTAATATTAAGCATCTCTAATTTCCTGTAGTTAAAAAACAACTTATCAATTCTACAGCCTCTTCTATCAAAATTTCTAAGCTCTGATCTAACAATTTTTGTGAAGCTCTCTGTACACTTTCTCTTAATCCCGGCATAAGTTTTGGGGAAAGACAATTCCTCTGAATCACAATCTGTTATCATATCCAGAGGTCGTTGTCCTTCCCCAGGAGCTATAGCTACTCTAGGAACATCTACATTTTCTGCTGGAATGTTATCTATTAAAGTTTCCTGTCCTCCGGGACTAAGTACTTCCTCTTCCGGCTGGTTATCCTGCTCTGAGCGAGGATCTGCATACCTATCAGTCAATTCCCTAACTAACTCTATATCTTCTGCTGATGCAACAAACGGAACGACTTCAGATGTAAATGAAGTCATCCATTCCTCATTAACCCTAATCTCATGTTTCCTATAAAGATCAGTACTAACTAAATACCTAATTGCATCAACGACATGAGCAGGTTTAATGGTCTCAACCATAAAGTCACAACGGACATCCGAAGCCTACTCAGCAAAACTCACCCAGCTGCTCAGGGAAACCACACCTGGCCCTTCTGGTGTAGACGAACAGTGGAAGCATATTTCACACTCTATGAGTACAGCTGCCAAGGAGATTCTCGGATTTGCCGAAAACTCCCGAAAACAGTCATGGTACGATGAAGAGTGCCGCCACGCTACTGCAGAGAAAGACGCTGCCTACAGTAGAACTCTGCAGTCTGGAGCAACGCGGGCTGTTAAGGAGCGATACCGGGAGAAAAGGAGAGAGGAGAAGCGCCTTTTCAGAAGGAAGAAAAATGAGCAGGAAAAGCGCATGAGGGAGGAAGTGGCACTAGACAAATGGAGAAACTATTTCTCTAACCTGCTGGGAGGTGATGACGAACACAATGCCGCCTCCGGGGAAGTAGCGACCCCACCAATCGATAACATAGAGATAGCTTTAAAATAACATATCTGCTGGGGTTGATGAGCAGCCCGCTGAATTGATCAAGGCTGGCGGTGAGGAGCTGGTAAGGTGCATGCACCAACTCCTATGCAGAGTATGGTCTGAAGAAAGCATGCCCGAAGATTGGAATCTAAGTGTACTCTGTCCAATATTTAAAAAAGGAGACCCTGCGGTTTGCGCCAACTACCGCGGGATCAGTCTCCTTCCCATAGCATATAAGGTTCTATCATGCATCCTATATGAACGTCTAAAGCCGAGAATAAGTGAACTGATTGAACCTTATCAGTGTGGCTTTAGACCTGGCAAATCCACCACGGACCAGATATTCACATTGCGACAAATCCTGGAAAAGACCCGAGAGAGAAATATCGACACCCACCACCTTTTTGTTGACTACAAAGCCGCCTTTGACACGCCGATAAGGTCAAAGTTCTTTGAAGCCCTGTCTACCTTTGGGATTCCAGCAAAGTACGTTCAACTTTGCTTGATGACGTTGAGAAGCACACAAAAGCTCCGTCAATATAGGAAAAGAACGCTCCGAGCCTTTCGATACCAAAAGAGGGATTTAGGCAGGGTGATACCTTATCGTGCGACTTCGTTAATCTGCTGATGGAGTACATACTGCGCCAGTGCCCAAATGCTAACAGAACGGGCACCATCTTTACCAGAGATAACATGCTACTTGCATATGCCGATGATATTGATTCATTGGCAAAAGTGAATCTGTGGTAAATCAGGCGTTCTCAGAGATAGAGAAGCAGTCAAAACTTATGGGCTTAGCGGTAAATGAGGATAAGACGAAGTACCTACAATCAACGCGCAGTGAGTCTTCGCTTGGACAATCTGTTGCAATGGGAGACTACATCTTCAAGGTTGTTAAGGAATTTGTCTACCTCGGAACGACGATAACCAGCGACAACAACACCAGTCTGGAAATCCAAAGAAGAATTAATCTTGCAAACCGATGTTATTACGGGCTCAATAAGGAGTTCAAGAGCAGAGCCCTCTCTCGGAAAACGAAAATTGCGCTATACAAGTCGCTTATCATCCCAGTCCTGCTATACGGCGCAGAAGCATGGACAATGACAAAAGAGGATGAGGCGGCAATTGACGTGTTCGAGAGAAAAATTCTTCGGAGGATTTATGGACCTCTAAACGTTGGCGGCGAACTTCGCTCCGAATGAATCGCAAACTGTATGAGCTCTATGGGGACACTGACCTAGTCAAGCGCATAAAACAACAGCGGCTGCGCTTGATAGGACATGTTACCCGTATGGATGATAACGCTCCAGCAAAACGGGTGGACAATCGGCATGCGAACGAGTTGGGAAGCATTCCCCCGCAGGGTCGACCTAAGCGGAGATGGCGCGTCCAAGTGCAGGGAGATATTGCGAAGCTGGGAGTGTCCTCCTGGTGGAATGTCGCTCGGGACAGAGGTGAGTGGCGGGCATTAGTTGCAGCTGGCGAGACCGTAAAACGGTTGTGATGGCCTAAGAAGAAGAAGAAGACATAAAGTCCTGTCTATTTTCTAGCCTACGTTTGAGATGTATTTGCACAGTCTCAGTATTATTGAAGGCCCGTGGAAGGGAAATTACGACATTCCCAACTGGACGTTTACGACGGCCCCCTGAATCCTTTTTTGCCGTTCATATCCTAATGACCTGACTATCATAAACGGAAGCCGCGGAGAAACTAATCTCTGACAAAAAAAGAATATCTACACTAAATTCATTTCTCCACTCTCTATATATTCCCTACTAATTTTGTCTATTTGGTGAGGAAACCACAAGCCTTTACAGCAAATGCTAACTCTATCAGGACCTTGCTTTATACTTCTATTATAGTTAGCTATTAGCGATTCTAAATTTCGCTCTCTAACCTGCCTATCTTCTTCAACAGTATTTGCTCGCTCCTGCTCATTACGGGTAGCATTTCGACGGTTTTCTACTGCTCTTTTCTCGCTTACACTCCTTTACTGACTAACTCGTTGACTTTGGCTTCTTAATGCTTCAACTGCTGCCTGACGTGCCCATATCCTCGCGCTTCTCCTATTAATTGTATTGCGCGCCTGCTCAACAATCCTACGAACTGGATCAGGTCTACCCTGTGATCTCCTAATTCTGTCTATTTCCCTCTCTAGAACTCTAACATCAACATTTTGTCTTAAAACTGATCTATTTGCAGTATTGGACTCTTGTTCTAATCTTCTTACTAAAAGATCCTGCCTAGCTCGCGATCTTCGCAAAGTATCGCTGGCCTTTTCTACCTGCCTAACTTCTGAATTCTCCCTAGCTCTTCTCCTCTTTGGAACGTATCGCTCTCCTGCTCTCGTTCTCTAACCGCAGAGTCCTGCCTACGTGTGGATCGATTCCTTGAATCGGTTTGCTTGCTCAGTTGCCCTAATTCTTAAGCTTCTCCTGCGATCTAAATGCCGCCGACTATTCTGATTTTGTTCATTTACCCTATATTCATTGTCGGGCCTACGGGCTCTTTGAGATTCTGAATTTAACTCCCTCTCTCTTTCTACATAATCCATATTTTCCCTATTAAGCCTGTTTCTTGCTCTTTGTCTTTGAGACCGACTACTTGCTGACTGGTTTCTTAAGCGGGGCATTATAATTAAGGTAATATTTGGTAGAAATATTTAAGCAAATAAAAAGTCGAAAATATTGTAATAAATACTATGAAATAAACTTCGAAACTTAATAGAAATAGTTTCATTTAAAACAACAAAAACTCCTGTTTGTATATACAATTATTTTTGGTCTTTTGCTCCAGAGTGGCGGCCGTTGGTTGCCCACTGAGTCCAAAGTCCAAACGGAGGCCACACCTTACAAAGGGGAGTGGCTCTCTTAGGCTGTCTTTTCAGCGCGCAGGCTGCCTTTGGAATTCCCAAAGAGTTTTGCCGTCGCGGGCATGGAGAGACTGCTGTTTGGACAGGCATTTCAGGCTCAAGATCGCTGATGAGTGAGGTTGGTCCTCATGAAACGTCGTCGATCAACCTGATGCCTCCTTTGTTGTGTTGTGTGCCTCTGTTTAAAGTTATGTCAATAACATAGCAAGACCTCGAGCCAGTAAAAACTGCAAACTATGAAATAAAATTAATAAAATAAAGATACTAATTAAATTTAGTATATAAACCTGTTAAGGACCTCCTTTGAAAACGCTGTATTCCGCGGATCCCGAAACCGTACAATCGCGAAACCGTTTCCCTAAGTTGCTTATCACGAAAGCAAAAACGTGAAGTAAGTCAACAATCGCGTTGCCTAATACAATTCTAACTTACAGCGCGCAGCAAACATATACGCCCACAAATGCAACCACCCAAAGATGGAAAGCACACACACACACAACCACACTCGAATTCGAACTAAAACTTTATTAATCCCTAAAACGCAAATACGTACTCAATTAGGATTCCTAACTAAAATATATCCTAGTCTAGAACGCGTAAGCCGAATCTAAACGCACATAATATTTACAAAACGCGTACTAACTATTTCGCGCTCGTAAATTACACACAACCACACAATATTGCAATATGCCAGAAACTTATCTCACTATATTGATAAGTTTGTTTTTGGCCTATTAAACTAACAATAATACCAAGATCGAGTTAGTTAGTGAGTCTAAATAATAAACCCAATGTCGAAACGCGAATCCCACACACACTCACAATCGCGCCTTTATTTATTATTTAAAACACTTAATTCGATTAAACCGGACACGCTAATTAACGCCTTAATATTTGTGTGAATTTTCGCAAATGAAAATTGCGTTGTAAAATTTATGAAATCACAAAAAAAAGCCTTTCTAAATCGCAGCCAGCACAAAAAAAAAAAAAAAATTCGAATAGAGATTAAAGAACTAGACTATTTTTATATTATTTGCAATTTAAACAATCCTCGTCTTAGTAGTCAGATGGGTATCGGGCTGTATATTTGTCCCGACCATCTCTAATTTCTCTCTCTTAATATTGTGTATGTGGGAAAGGAAGGGGGAAATGAGAGCGTCCCAGTTAGCTGCAAGAATCCAATTGGATATAATGAGCTAGCCACAGCTGTTAGGTTTTGTATAGTATTTCTTTGTTGGAATTACTCAGACAATATATTTGCAGGTTTAATTCATTTAAAAGGTGGAATTTTGGCGGGGGCGGGGTCATCACACCCACAACGATCCAATATGAATCGTTAAGTAAAAATTTGTCCTAAAACATTGTTGGCTATCATTGTGTATAAGTCGTTGCTCATTTATGGGCATTTCCACAGAAAGG
>JAEIFV010001555.1:0-37820 GCA_018904265.1 Lordiphosa collinella | reverse complement strand
CACAGTGGTTCCTGTTGTATGGGGAGGGCGGCCAAAAATACTTCTAGTTGAGGTAGAGGTTTGAAACTTAACACAAAATTTTTATAAATTTATGGTAAGATGATGTGTACAAATCAGCCGGATCGGACCACCATATCATATAGCTGTCATATGAACGATCGGTCTGAAGTCAAGTGTTTGTATGGAAAACTGTTTTGTTTTCCATTATATTGCAGCGCAACCTTATAATTCTTCATTAAAAACTACTTAGTGAAAATCGGGATACTATATCATATAGGTGCCATAGGAACAATCAGTCTAAAATCGAGTTTTTGTTGAAAAAAATTATTTTGTTTTAAAAGACAAACGGCAAAAACGTAACAATAATTAGACAACAACAAACACAAAATTATGAACGATTTTTTCAAAGTTCGTGTATGTACACGCTTTAATTATAAGGTAAAAATTTAACAAATATAAAAAAAAAATTTCACAAATATACATATGTAAGAAAGAAAAAAAATTTTATATACATTCCAATAAATCAATAGCTGATTTTAAAAGCTTCGACTTTGGCTTACATAGAAGTTTTCTTTGACCTGTGTTGATGGGATCTGAGGTTAAAAGCAATCTGTTCAATAAATCAGTATTTGTCAGGACTCTTGACATTTTGCGTGTATGCTTCAGCCTAAACAGTTTTATGTCTTTGTTTTTAGCTTCTGCAGCTTCTTCTGATAGCTCTCCAATTGACACTAAGGAATTTCTTATGATATCAGGACCATGTAATAATACTTTATGAACCGAAGGAGGAAGGTAGTACCAAGGATAATTACTAATCAGAAGCTTTGCAGTTTCTAAAGCATAGTCTCCGAATTTTGCGGGATTGATTTTGTAGCCTGAAGACATGGCTTGCAAAATTGTTGAGCATCTAATAATCACGTTTTTCTCAAGGCCTGTTATATTGGCAGTCATATCATTGTAACCTGATGCCAAACACTGCAGCAATGTTGAACACCGGACTACAATATTTTCATCAAGACCTGTTATTTCAGCTGCCAAGTCCGGGTTGTTGAAGAATGCACTGGCCGTATTGCCATCATTTGAGGTGCCACTTCCTCCACTTCTGGGTTTGTCCACTAAAAGCCCCATTTTTATGCGAAAGTCTCTCTGCATTTTGGATTTTCTTTACATAAGGGCATTTTTTCCTTCTGGGGTATTAATTCGCCAACTCTTCAGATCTAGTCTGTATGAGACATTCTAAAAATATTCAAAAAAAAAAAAAACGAAAATATATAAGCGTGTAAATACACACTGATAAGAGTCGACTACCAAAATGAAATCGACAAAAAGAAAGCGCAATCGAAATTATAATTTCAACTTAATAAGAACACAAAACAAGAAAGACGAACACAAAGACAGGCAAAGTAGCTGCTTCGCAAGGCAAATTTGACCTTGAAGAAAAAAGAGACGGCTTTAGTATATTGTTGATTATGCACACATCTGCAAATTTCTGCAGCTAATTTTAATTTTGTATTATCTTAAGACATACACAAATACACTGAAAAAGAAATGAATCGGGGGATCTTGGGGGAACACTTCTAAAACATTAAGTAAACATAATAAAGACGCACACATGATGAACACAAGATGGCTTTTATTAATATTGGAACTTAAAATAAATACCTTTAACTTCAAAATCCATTTAAAATTACATAAATTCGGGAACTTATTTAATCGACTGATCACTTTGAATTTCGCTTTTGTTGTGAAATATTTGCATGGCGTGCAGCTGCACGTAAAAAATGAGCACGTGTTCATGCTTTCAATGCTATTTTTAGAAAGTCCCGTTGGATTTCCAGAAAAAACCGGCTTGCCATTAAGAAGATAGGACATTTAAGAGACAATTTGTTTACATTTTGTCCAAATATTTTCTGATCGATTTTTTATTTTTGGCCTATGGACGCAACCACTGTGCGTCGCTGTCTACTGGGCATAGGCAAACTCTCAAAGGCAGCGCTGCTGTCACACAGACAGTATAAAGCCCCATTTACACGACCTGATCTCTCAGGTGAGTTTTGTATTTGAGTATCTGTCAGCCCGTGTAAACAGGAAAAGTAAATGCCAATTTTCTTGGCAACGGTGATTTTTAGCATTTTGCAAATATTGTCAAATATTGTGGATATTTTGAAGTATCTATAGATATATCGAGCCTTCAATTTGATTTAAAATCATTTTTTTTAAGTTTCTACCTCAGAAATTGCATGTAGACGAAAGAAAATCGATCGAAATGAAACCGAGCTGTTCGCAATTCCGAATCAGCGCATGCGCAGTGCTGATCGAAATTGTCGAGGCTGCTTTATGGCTTAATTAAAATTCGATAACGATTCGAACATTATTTCACTCGGAAACGTAAACACTAAAATGAAAACGATTCGGAATTGCGATCGTTTTACTATTTCATTCCACTCGGAAACGGGAACAGACCTGTATATCTCACAGATGCTATTGGAACAATCGGTCGGAAAATTAGAAAACATCTTTTGATTTCAGTGTTGGAGCTTCTTAACTCGAAGGTTATTAATAATATATGCTTTTAAACAGATTTGCAAAATTTTGTCGAAATCGGATGACTATATCTTATAGCTGCCATAGGACAGATCGGTCGGTAAGATTGGCCTTTATACGTAGTAAAAGCTTTCAAATAGAATTAGCAAAATTTGGTCAAAATCAAGGTATTCTAACTTCGGTTAAATCGAAGTTATCTTGGCCTTCTCGGTTGTTTATTTACAACTCGAAATTTCTAGTGCTACAAATGAGAACTTTATGTGCCAGAAAATATGTCGAACGGAATAAAAGTTAATTATAGTTAAATGACAAATGGATGCTAGTTTTTTTGTAGGGCTTTGTAGTCACATGTGTTTCGAATAATACGCGCTGGAGGCGGCATTAGACCTTTTCAAGTTTTTTAAAACCAGTAATCACTGTTGATAAAACCAGAAAAGAAACATTTATAGAAACACGACTTCATATAGCTTATATCCATGGATTTAACAATATGGAAATTCCCCCCTTTTCGATTGCAAATGTTCCCTAGAGATAATTCATTTATAAATATAAGCACAATAAACGCTCTCAATCACACGACCTTGAAAATTGCGAGTAATTTTTGAGTGAATCAGGAAAATTAGTTTTGATAAGCTGAAGCTTATTTATTCAGAATTAGTCGTAGATTATGACAGCTTGGTGGGGTCTGTAAAGCACGGCTGACCTCTTTATAAAAATTCATCTGCACAATCCAGCTGAGAGATCTGTTTGTGTCCCCCCTTCCCCACTTAAGTGGTATGAGTGTTTAGTTCAAGTCTTGGTCAGGCAGAAAAACAAACAGCAGGCGGCAGCTGTTAAAGCAATCAAGATGAAGATATATAGTATATGCTGGCAAACAAACTTACATACATCAATATGTATGTGGGTAAATGCAAGTGCAATGCTTTGGCCAACAACTACAATTATTTCAGAAAAATGGAAAAATACTACAGCAAAAGCGAAAAAGTTAATGTTTTTTTTCGTAAGCATTTGAAAAGCAACAAGTTTGAGTGGTGCAACAACAAAAGGTAACTCAAAAGTCCCCCGTTTTGGCCGAACAGTGCAGCAAACGTCGACAGCGACGGCAGCAGCTCGGGCCTGGGTTCGGGCTTGAAGCAAGTTTTACGAGATCTGCGTTTTAATTTATGTGTGTGACTGTGTTGGTGGGGTACCTTTAATTTTTTTCGAGATTGTGGTGAGCTTTTTGTGGAAATACCCTACAACCCAAGAACCGGCTTAGCGGGCCATATTAGTTAGGTGTGAAGAGAATGTGGAAATTTATGGAAACGGCAAAACAAAGCCATAAATTAAATACTCGTACAGTATTGGCGGTTCAGTTCGACTATAGGAGCTTGAGGAGTGGACTGCCTTCATCCAATAAGTATTTAACTCAAGTAAGTACTCTCAAAAAAAATAATCCCAAGTTATAATGAAAGCAGGAAAATCCCAGATATTCTCAAGCCTGGATCCTAGAAGGGTTCGGTCGAAATCTGAAACAAACTTGATCTAAGTATGGTATACCCCTACCTACATGCAACATTTTCTGGCTCTATCTCTTTGGTCTCTGAGATTGACGCTATAGGAGCTTGAGGAGTGGACTGCTAGATCAGAGGGAGGCAAAAAATACATTTACATTTTTGCATTGCAATGCATTGGTGTATGTGAGAGCAGCTCAAAATTGCTCCCAATTTCAGTGCAACGACTGCGTGCGGGTCTTGTCAGCTTATACTAGTGTGTTTGAGCAGCGCTGATCAACAGACTGCCAGTTTTAAGACTGACAGTTTTTTGCTGTTATAGGGGGAAGGGGGTAAATTTTCCAAATCGAAAACAAACTTGTTATTGGTACGGTATACACCTAACTTCATGTGGCTTCATACCTTACAGTCGCTGATCAAGAATATATGTATATACTTTATGGAGTCGGAAATGTTTTCTTCTCCCTGATACATACATTTGCACAACTTCATGATCCCCCTTTCCCATTTTTAATGAGAACATGGTATAATGAGGAAAAAACTTTATAAATTCTAAGGAGCTATGAACAAAAACCTCAGAGTATTAAAGGTTTGCAGTCTTCATTGTGTTCATGCTGTGTTTTCACACTCGAGTGTACCAGCTTCTACAACAAAATGTATGCAGTCTTTACTTGTTTCGGTGATGCTGCGCCAACGATACCCGCGCCACTCGAGTCGCTCATTTCTAATGCTCATGCTAACAGAGAGCGTAAAATTTGAGTGTTGATTGGGTTTGTCGCTCTCTCTCTCTCTTGACATTACACCAGCGATGTTCAAGAAGAGCGAGGCCAAAAAGTAAGAGTGTATTGGTGTGCGATATCAAAGCGACACAGCCCAGCTTTGAACTGCCCTTAACGACGGCTGGGCAGCGAATGAAGGCAAAGAGAGCTCTGCTTACGCTCAAATGCCCGACTTCGGTATGCGGTCAGCTCGTGTGAGTGTAAATAGCCGATTGCGCTCGGCCTCTGGGGGCTATGGAGGAACATCGCTGCATTACACGAACAACTCTCCGGAGTCACGTGAAGACGAAAACAACAACCGACTCCGCCGTCAAAGCAGATACCACATATTTGACACCCGATCACACAAGACATTCAGTTACAGAAATAATAGTACGATAATGGGAGTGTGTTTGAAGTGACTGCTTATTTGGGTGTAGGGGTAGTTCATCAGTAGTTCGATATCAGAGCTTAAAATTTCTGACTCAGTTCAGTTTGGTTCGGTAGCGGTATAAAATCAGCTAAGTACCTAACTCCATATTTACAAACTAAAAGCCAAATTCAGAGTATATACTTTCTGGGCAATGGCCCTGAAGCAATTTTGAAACGAAACAGTTTTTGAACCAATAAGATGTCTAGGATGGAGAGTAGCATAATTCTTTTGTCTCATTAGTGCTTGCTACCTGTATTCCCGTCGGCGATGTTACTTGTGCTTTTCGCCGAATGAATTATAACTTTTGATTGTGTGAATCGGAGATTAATGAAAAGCAAGTGTAACTCTTTCGCTACTTTATGACCTATATAGAGTAGTTCGTGGGAGAATCTTAATATGGTACTCCATCTCGCGGTTTTACCATCTCTTAGGGACATGTAATAGCCCATCATAAATTAAGTTTTTAATAAAATTCTAAAGATATTCAAGGATATTGGTTTGACCCCTTCTACCTTAACCATTTGTACGATAAACGCGATTTCTTGATATGTACCCAATGTCCCTTTCCGTGTTTACTGAATTTTGTAGATTTTTATCTTGAAGCATTAACAATTAAGTTGATATTGTTGTCGCTTTGTGTTGCTAGTACAACAGTACCCATAGAACGCTAACCTAGGCTATAATTAAAAAACTGGGTATGAGGTGATGCTTACAGAAGTCCCTTCTATCAGAATTTATGGGTCTCATCCCGGGTTTTTTATACCCTTGCAGAGGGTATTATACAATTGTTCGGATGTTTGTAACGCATTGAAGGAAGCATCTCCGACCACATAAAGTATATATATTCTTGATCAGCACCACGAGCTGAGTTGATTTAGCCCTGTCCGTCTGTCCGTTCGTCTGTCTGTCCGTCTGTCTGTTTCTATGCTATCTCCTCCGTCAGTTTTAAAGCTATCCTCACCAAACTTTGCACGAAGTCTTTTGGTACAAATACGCTGCACATTTGTCGGAACCGGCCGGATCGGATGACTATAGCATATAGCTGTCATAGGAACGATCGGTCGAAAAACTAGTTTTAGTGAGAAAAATTTTTTTGTTTTTAATGGAAACGCCTCCAAAGTACGTATTTCTTAGTTTACTATCCTTTCCCATGATTTCACTAAGTTTGGTCGAAATCGGATGACTATAGCATATAGCTGCCATAGGAACGATCGGTCAAAAACTAGTTCTAGTGAGAAAAACTTTTTTGTTTTTAATGAAAACGTCCTTATCATTGGCATACACTTATTTTATATACTTTTACACAATTCTACAAAGTTTGGTCAAAATCAGATGACTATAACATATAGCTCCCATAGGAACGATTGATCGAAAAACTAGTTCGAGTGAGGAAAACTTTTATGTTTTTATACTATAACACATTTCCAAAAAGTATTATCAAAATCGGATGACTATAGCATGTAGCTGCAGTATGAATAATCGGTCGAAAAAACTTTTTAGTTTTAAATGGGATCGCCTCAAAATTTCGTAATTAACAGTGTATTTCAGTGTATTGCTTTTCCATGATTTCACAAAGTTTCGTCGAAATCAGACATCTATAGTCATAGTATGGATCCAATAGAAAAGTAAGGTCCAAAAAGTAGTCGTAGTTAGAAAAACTTTTTAGTTTTCAATGGAAGCTGCAAGGGTATACAAAACTTAGGCCGAACCGAAGTTAACTTTCCACTATTTCTTTTATTTGGAACCAATTAGAAAATCGGCCATATTTTTCGGTCCTAGATGAGGCAGTTAAGCGAGGTATAGGTGTATTTGTTTTTGCAGACGTCTCTGCAGCGCACTCGATTTTGCGCCAAGAAGCGTGGCAATTTTGCCAGTTGCCGTAAACCAGCTCTTGGGAGCAATGGGAGCAAGGGTTTGCCCACGGCTGTTTTAAAGCACTGGCTGAACCAAGGTTCAAGCCAAAACCTTCGCACAAATACCTCGAACCCCAATTTTTCGAGCATTAACCGTTAGTTGAACTTGTTTCGAACCATTTGACCGGATGTCCGAAAAGTTTTTGGGTTTGCAGCACTGGCTGTGTTTATGCCAAAGTTTTCGTCGAAAACCCTAAAAAGTAGTCTAACTGTAAGCCAGCTCCTCGAAAAAGGTGAAAGCCTATTATAGGCCTCTGGAATCTCTGAGTGATCCTCAAGCCACTAAAACTAATTGTCTAATCGTACAGCAACTTTAGACTCCATTTTCATAAATTGCTAAGTGAGGCTATTACCAATATCAGAAGAACGTATCTTAAGATTTAACTACTTTAAGATGTATAAAAAACACGGTACTTGATTCTAGTTCCGAAACAATGTCAAAGAGCCACAAAAGTAGTGCAGAAAAAACCACAAGAAAATACATATTCATGTGCTTAAATAATTAAATAATGAAAATTTACTTTCAGATAACCTTGAATGGTGATTTTTATAAACAAATTCCAAACTCGACCATTTTAAATTCTTTATAGATTCTTCGAGTAACTGCAACTAATCTGAAAGCATCATCAAGAAAACAAAACAACAAAAGGGAATGATTAAAAAATTTTAATTTAGCAAAACTATTAAATCATTTAAGCCGCAAAATTCTAAAATTAGTTTAATTCAAGCTTAGCTAATTAACCGACTGCGTAGATGCTTGCCCAAGTTAGTAAGAGCCAAAAGCTTTGCACACACTCACACACACACACCCCTAAGAGAGCTCAACACACAATCAAGTACAATGGTGTTTTTGTTATTTTTACTTTTATTTTTCATTCGTTAAACGATCGTGTGTTGTGGTGTACTCGTTGTGTGTGTGTGTGTGTGTGTGTTTGTGCGGCACAAAAAAGTTTTAAATCTGGTAGAAAAATCTGAAACGAAACGCGTTTGTGGCTTCAGACGGCGAGTGGCAGTCGTACCAGCAAGACGTAGTCTACAACGTTAAAACACGGACCTCCTCTTCTCTCTGTCTCTGTCTGAAAAGTTGTACAGACAACTTTTAAAAACAACACCAAAAAATTAACGAAAAATATAAACTCCTTTTACTTTTTGGAATTTTTGGAATAAATTTAAACTTCGATGTAAGTGCAAAAGAAAAGAAAAGGAAACTAGTGCCAAAGAAGAAAGTGAAGTGAAGAAACAATAACCAAAGAACTGTGTCAAACAACGGAAAACTGATTAAAGTTTCCCCCTCCCTCCCCCTCCTCTTGTAGTGACTTAGATGACCGAGAAGGATAACGTCTCCATGGCTACCGTACAAATGAAGCCCGATTATGCGGCTAGTGAGGTATACAGTACGGCCAGCGAGCCTCCACCGGTGAGTACCAACAACATAAATTGACATTTAAGTGGGGGGAAAATGCCAGGGTCACCCTTTTCTTTTGAGGTTGGCACATCCGCCTGGGCACTTGTGTGATCTATGGGGCCTTTGTTTTCAGTTGCCAGTTGCCAGTTTTCAGTCTGCATGCATAAGCAATTTATGGCAATTTTGTGGATGCAACGTGATCAGCTTGCCTAATTTGCCTCTGACATTTTCACAAATATGAATCCGTCGTCCGTCGGTCTTACAAGGTGTGAACAGATTTGTACTCATTTCGGAACCGAGATCTAATACAAAAGTCACGACTTGGAAAATGATTGCGCCCTGCTTTAATCAACTATTGTCTGTGGGCGCAAAAAAAAAAAAAAATATACAAAAAAATTTGCATAAATTGCATTTTGCATTTTTGCATTTGACATTCAACGTCAGCATCCGCTTCAACCAGAAATGATTTGTGCAAAGAGCCGCACTCTCGGCTCTAGGTACAGTGAAAGCGAAAAGTTATCTAACCATCAGCCAACAGCCCTCCTACTTGATTGAGGTGCTGCTGTTGCTGCACTTGAAGGTGAAGGGGCAGATTGAGCTGACAGTTGAATGACTATTCAATTTATTCCCCCGCGGATGTTTATTTTAATAAATTATTTCAAAGTTTATTCTTTTGTGTCTTTGCATTGCTGTGAAACCAGTTTCGAAAAATTGATACGTAATTGATGGAGATCAAATAATTGGCTAATTAAGGGGACAAACACTTAAAAATACCTCCTTAAAACAAGTGATTTATGATCTACAGTAGTTTCTTAGAGAGAGAGAGGAGTGCATCTGACAAGAGCTGTCCCTTCCCCAGATGCATCACTGAGCGTCAGTCGCGTCGTTAACGACAGGAAATGCATCACAGCGCTAGTCTAGTCGTGAACGACTGGTAATGCAGGGTCGTACCGATCGGTACGTTTTCCGGACATTCCCATACAAAATTCTTTAGTCAAATACTTGGCTAGTGGTTGGTCCGGTGGTGAGTGCTCACTACGAAGAGTTAGAGAATTCGTTAATGCCGCACCGGTGCAGGTGAACTACAGGGTTAAAAGAAAAACTCCAAAAAATCTTCGAAAAAATCTCTTTTTTCAAACTCTTTTCTCTACAAATACTTCTTTTAGCTCGTAAAACTAAAATTTTGACCAATCTTTTACCACTGAGCAATTGGTTAAAGTTTACGAAAAGACCATAAATTGAGAGATCTAATATGTTCGGTCAAACTTCAAATTATAGTGAAACTCAATGTAAAGTTAAAATATTGTTCCACTTTTGTTATAATCAACGTAAATAATTCCAACTGGGTACCGCTCTTTGCAGGGCTTCTCACTATGGAATACCCCTTAAACCCTTCTTTTTGAAACAAGGCTGCAAGCCGGTACACAACAGAATTCTTCAGAGCCGGTTCGGTCAAGGTTTTTCGGATCTATTAGTCGGACCATGAACCCTACCTTATAAATTAATGACCTCCCGAATCGAGAAGGGTTAAAGTACATCAGAAAAAGTTATTGGGGGGAAAAAACAAACAATTATTAACCATTGACAACCGATTGTCAAGTCAAAAAGTTGAGGAAATCAAATTTGCCATACCGTTACAATATAAGGACAGGTTCGCTGTATTACATGATTTTTGGAGCGAACTAAAATATGGTTTCGGTTTATGGTAGGGGCCGGTAAAAAACACAATCACAACAGGCCCGGTCAAATGGAGAGGACAGTAAAATATGTCTATCTCTATCTGACACTCTGTGATATTCGAAGTTAAGAACAGCACCAAACCTTATTCACTTTGCTCTGCGACGAGCTTATACTGTCTGTGTGATGGCAGCGCTACCTTTGAGAGTTTGACTATGCCCAAGAATAGCGACGTGACGGCCTCTAGTTTATGGACATCCCCTTATGGAGTATTCACATACTTTCGAAACACTTTCGAAATTGAATTCCAAGGAAATATTGGATTAGCTATAAAATTCCTATATATATGTCCAAACGTTTGTAAAGTGGCAGTGCATTTCGAATAAAGGAATGAATGCCAAGCTCCTTTCAAACTCTATATAAGGAACACTGAGAAAATAACACAAAATAACCTTTTAAAAAGAATTTTTTTTTTTATTTATTTTTTTTTTTAAACCGAATATTTTCCATTGGCAAATGCTGCGTTTATAATTTTATTTGGCTTAAAATGTTTTTAAAAATAGAATTTTTTTAAAAACGTGTGTTTTAAGCGCTTTGTTTTCTCAGTGTACAAGAAAAAATCTTTTCTATCTAAGATTGTAGTACGAGAGAATTTTGAGAATATCTCTATAGAGGACGACAAATCAATTAACAACTTCCAAGCAACGAATGTAGACATCCTTACGGGCTGCATTCATGAATCTTCGCTGAGGATCAATTTGGCCTGTTCTTGTAAAAAAAAATATACTTAAGGAACGTTATAAATTTTCAAATTTTAAGTCTCATAACTCGTCAAAAAACCGCCTTTCTTTGGTCTTTCCTGTTTGACTTAGCATGTCCGAAAGAAATCGGGTTCGGTTTGCGGTTGGTTCACAAGCTAAAATTAGCGGGTTGGTTTGATTGAAACCCGGTTTGCGATCCTGGTTTTAACGATGAAATTAGTCGTAAACCTATGTTCAAACTAAATCCATAGATTGAATGCTTCTTAAAACTGAACCGACACTCCGAACCTTTCTTCAGTATTTCACAAGGCTGCAAACCGCTCCAGAACTAAACCCACAACTGGTTTTGGCTGAGTACATAGTACACATAGTACATTATATAAATCGACAAAAGTTTTACAATTTTGGAACAATTTTGCTTTAGCTGTTCCAGCAACTTTGGTATCAGTAAAACTAACTTTTTCAACACTTAGGTTTGATGTTTCGATTCAAAAGCTAGTATTTATAGATGAACTAAGCAGTTTCTAAAAATTTTAAATGTCACTTAATTTATTTGATCAATACAATAATTTAAGTAATGCAAATTATGATTAAGTATATAAATTTCATTATCAACGTATTAATAACCTTGGGTTCGGGGATTTCAGGAACCGGTCCGCCAACCGAACCTAAAATTTTACAATGGGTTCGAAGCCCCGACCTAGTCCTAGTGAATTTTAGAGGCTTGCAGCCTTGTTTAGGATATAATTACTTCGTATAGTTAAACCTCTTAGTTGTCTTATTCAGAGAAGCGATCCAAGAGGTGTGTGTTTAATTTAATCGTTGAGTTGCCGCTGCAGATTAAGTTTTCCGGAGTTTCTATAACTTTGGGCTTCTGCAGTCTGTAGTCTCTTCATTGGAGCTGAAGCAGATAGTTCGTCCACATTATTTTTGAGAGTCTATGCTTCTTTCTCTGCTATCTCTTCCGTTTTGCTGTTTAGCGTCTGTAAGGCAGGGTCATTCGTGTTTTTCACAAACACTCGATCCGAACTTATGATTGATTCGGTTGCACAGTAAAGCAAGTAAGTCAGCTGTAGTCTCTCTTGCTTTTCCATATACTATAAGTAAAGTTTTGTCCTTTCCATTTAACCGACGCTGTTTGTTTGTGCGCGACTGCTGTGCAAGAGGTTGTGGGTTCGATTTCGCTTTGGAACATCTAATGAAAAGTTTTTTCTTTGAATTAACTTTGCACCCGGTCACCCCTCTCTACTGTTGGCGCCAGCTTTGTAGTAATTAGCCATGCAAAAGCTTCAAAGCTTCTATTAGTCTTAGACTAAGGAAGAAGAAACTAAGTATACATAAGCTTAAGGCATGTGTACTTCTCTGTAGATTGGCACCTTAGCAGTACGCCAAGAAGCATTATCGGTCATATTTCTGAGAGCCAATGCATAAGACTTGAAATTAAGGTTAAAAAATACTTAAGACAGATAACAATTTTATTGAAGCAAACCTACAAAATGCAGTTCTGGCAATTGCCGATGAATTTCCTACTCTTATTGGTCGGTTGTTGTTGTTTGACAAATGATTGTGTTTCCATTAATTCATTTCTGGTTGGCATAAGAAACGTTTGGGCAACCCTTCTTCTAATGTATTTCAAAGTTCTCATAAGGAGATGTATTCTTCCTAAAACTAAAAGAGAGCGTAAGCTAAAGTCGGCCCTGCCGACTTCGTTATACCCTTTACTCAGGCAAAGTAATGTTGTATAGCCTTCTTTTATGTTAGTTAACAGAGCATTAATAAGATTCAACATTATGTAAGCAAATAGCGCATGCGGCGTCAAAAAGTATGCAACGTTTTTATAACATTTATAACTCGCCCATTTTTTATCCGATCTTAATGATACTTTCAGAGATTGTAGATATTGGGCACATAAATTCAAAATTGTAGGAGTTTTCCCACATCTCTACATACAAAATTTGGTGGCTCTAGCTCTTCTAGTCTCCGAGATCTAGGAGTTCATACAGACAGACGGACATGGCTCTATCGACTCGGCTGTTGATGCTGATCAAGAATATATATACATTTTATGGGGTCGGAGATGCTTCCTTCTGTCTGTTACAGATGCTCCTTGTTGAAATTGTTGATGCTTTGGAATTTGTAATCCAAACAAAAATGATGAAAATGTTTGTGTATTTCGCCTAGGTTAGTGCCGAGTGCAATTCGTAAGCACTGCCTAAAAACAATTGTGAAGTCAGTGCAGTGGAATTGAGCAGCTGTGAAGTAGAGTTTATAAAGTTTACAAGTTCTCAAAATGTTTTCCTTTTTAATTTCAGTTTCAGTAGAAACATTAAAGATTAACACTTTCAAAATGTCAGCTGACAGCTGAAACCAATGTGTACCTATAGATTCACACCTACCACCTCATCTTACTACTTTCCCCCGCACACACTCTGTACGATATAAGAAATGTTAAGTGCATATTATGCAGGCAACCTCATTAATCTCTTTTGTTTGTCTTCTCTGTTTGTGTGTGTGTGTGTGTGTCATCCCACAAAAAAAAAAAAACCACAAAAATTATTTTTTCTTGCCATAAACCGAACCCCCGTGATTGACAAATAATGAACATTTTCTCTCCAACCAATTCACCACCACAGCTGGGATTTTTTAACTTTAATCATCAGGTTTGTCGCTCAAGTCTTTTGTCTCTCACTCTTGCACTACCAAAAACACAACAACAGCAACAAAAACTCATTAAGAGTTGTTTTTTTTTTTTGTGTTTTGTGATTTTGAACATTCACTTCCACTTCACTTCACTTCATCATCATCATCAAGTCGACTCACTTTCGCAATTGCAATGCACGCAGCACAAAAGGTGTAAAACTATTGCACATTTCGCTAAGCACACATACATATAGTATAGGTGGTACATAGAGATATAGCTGACTGCACCCACACCCAAACTTCGTTTTCTCTTTTTTGGTTTTTTCGATGGGCCTGTTTTCATTTCCTTAATTTAGGTATTTATGCAACGATAAATAGCTTCATAATATTTTTAACATTAACTTGCCAATTTTTGCACTTTACCTAAAATGCGATTCATATCTGAAATTGGTTGCTTAAGTGTACAAATATTTTGACCAACTGATGATGATCTAAGCCATTTTTCTTTAAGAAAGTTGTATATACTTAGACTCAGATTCTCTTAAGGTACTTCTCTTCAGATCTGATTTGAAAGGGCAGTTATTCATTGAAACAGAAAGTCTTGGCTTAAAGTTCAGTCAGCAGTTCTTCTTGTCGAAACGTGAGCTGCAAAGTCACAGAGGTAGTCTTAAGTAAGGTCACTGCTTTTACTTTAACCCACTTAAAGGTCATTTGGTAAACAGCACGTAGCTCATTATGATGCAATTTGTACATTTTGCAACAATCCCAAACTAAAATTTTATTTTCTATCACTTTTTTTTTACAGGCCTACAAGCGACAGGCTAATTCGGTGAAAATCGCCAAAATCACCGCCTTCACCATCATCGTTTCCTCCTTCATACTTGGAGCCTTCATTTTGGCCTCCTCATATCTGCAGGCCAAGGCCTCATGTGATCAGGTTCAGGCCTTGGATTCAGTATTGGAGAAAGAGCTCATGCTGGAGACCCTACAGCAGGTGAACAAGGTAAGTTCCAAAGTCTCAATCGTTAGGCCTGACTAGCCGTATCAGCCGGTACCTGGTTAGGTAATTGCCGCTACGTTCGTTGCACACACGCCACAATTTTTTTTTGAGAGATTAGAGCCCAACCGAAAAACACATTCGATTATTAAGGCAAATTACTAATAATTACCGGAAAATGTTGGAACTTACTGAAATTAGGAGGGGGAGGGGGAAAAGAGAAAAAAAAATTCAAAATCAGTTGCCTGATTTCATGTGAAATGTTGTTCCAGCTTGTGGTTAACTGCACGCGCTTAGGCAAAACTCAGATTACTCAGTTTGATACGGCAAAACTGAAAAAACACAGCTGAAAAATCTGAAAAAAAGAAAATTGTAAGCAATTGAAATAATAGAGGAACATTTAAGGTGAAGAACTTACCTTTTGTGTGCAGATTTCCACACAAGCACGTTTGGAAATTGCTTAAGCACGACCCTGCACGAATACGAAAATAAAGCAGAACAATGGAGGCTAAGCTAAAGGGTGACATGATCTTTTCATATAGACAATTATGGGTTGTTCTTTTTGAAATAGACAAGGTTAGGTTGGGCCTATGTGTTCCCTGTTAACCCTTTTTACAACTGAGGGGGGTTCTCGTCACTGAAACATTGTGTGAACAGAATGGGCGTGTTCAACAATCACAAAAAAAGTGTTTGGCTGCTGGTGAACGATTTTTGATAGAATTTGTAGCCAACAAAACTATCGATATTTTTTATTGGCGGAAGTTTTGAACTTTTTAACCGCAAATAAAAAAAATATTAAAATATGAATAATATCAAGTACAATCCATTACATTGGATGTGACTGTCGTCAAAAACGCCGATATGGCGAAATTTCGACCTCTTCGGTGGCGACTTGTTTGTCTCTGGTTGTCCCATATTGGCTACTTGTAAGCGAAGTGGAGAACTCCTTGCAGATGACCCTCTATTGAGGAGTTTCATGCGGCCAGGTTTGAGGAATCAACTGGGGGCCTTCTTGCAGCTCCATGATAGACTCGGAGGAAAGTTCTCTCCCAACCGATTTGGATGAGATGCAGAGCACGAACACTCAAGACCATTGTACAGTTTGCGGGAGGACCCAAGATTGTGCTGCATCGTCTATGCATTGCACTGGGAGTTTATATAGTGCACATGCTGCAGCAGGATTGGCCGTGTGCCATTGAGGTGATCAATAAGTTCCAGCAGCAGCGTATACCATATGTCAGTGAAGATGTGCAGCTCTGGATCATGCCATACCGGAGGAGGCACAAGTTATACACACCTCGGTGAAGCGAGTCATCTTTAGGGCAGAGCTGGGCAAGCGGGTGCCGGTGCAAATGAGACGCAGTGAATGGGACGCGGTGTGCGTGGGTGTGGGCACCTGGATTAGGAACATTGGCTACTCCATTGAGGGCTTTTTGGTATGTCGAAACGGTCACCTACTGTTGAGAGGGACTCTCGTTTTGCCAACGACCAAGCTGCAAAAAGCAAAGACGATTCCTTGCCCATTTTGTTTTAATTTCTACAAAATGAATTCTTTGTTTATTGCTGTCAGCTGTTTGCTATCGATAACAATCACAAATCAAATCAATCTAACAAAGAAATACTTTGATGGACTTACATCTAACACAATCACGAAAATTAACAATCATGATTGCACATCACGCCCGTTCACCAGCACAATCTAACAAAATTAGTCGATTTTTGGTTATTGATTTATGCTGGTGAACACGCCCAATGAATTTTATTATAGCTGGGATCTCTAGCTCGGATGTCTCCGAGAGGTTGAGTAGGAGAGGTTGACCTAGTGTCCTAAGTCTCCTTCTACTCAGGACGGGGCAATGGCAAAGGAGATGTTGTACTGGTTTCTCCTCTTCTACGTACCCGCAGCTTCTGCAGAAATCATGGTCTGCCGATAAGACACTGACCCGTTAAGGTTCCCTACAGTAGGGATATGCATCCCTTCTGAGGATTAAAAGCGTGGTGGTGCGCTTTAGGTTTAGTGTTGGCCACGTAAGCCTCGCCATCCGCACGGGAGAAAAGGTTTTTCCTTGTTTTCCTTTTAGTTCCCAGCGATTAGCTCCAAAATCTTTTTCAAAGTTACTCATAAAAAATATGATCAACGTGACTTTCAACTTTTGGAAAATCTACCCCAAAGTCGGAAAATGGTCGGAAAACTGTTGTAAGCAACTTTTTGTTTATCATCGGATTGGGGTCAAACTCATTTTCAAAGATCTACATGAAAATTCAACAATGATTGCTTACTAATTTTCCGGAAAATTCAACCCCCTTGGTGGAAATTGGGTGGTAAAGGTTGTATGGCTTGAATTTTAGTTCCCAGCGATTAGCTCCAAACTCATTTTCAAAGTTACTCATAAAAAAATATGATCAACGTGACTTTCAACTTTTGAAAAGTCTACCCCAAAAGTCGGGAAATGGGCGGAATACTGTTGTGTGGAAATTTTTTGTTTATCATCGGATGATATTCTCAAAGATCTATTTGAAAATTCAACAATGACAGCATACCAGTCTTCTGGAACATCTACCCCTCTTGGTGGAAATTGGTTGAGTGGGTTGAAGATATCTGGATTATAAAGGTGGCCATGACCTGACTGAGAAAATTATAAAAATATTCAGTATTCCATTGTACAGGGTGGGCCAAAAGAAGTCACCGTATTGGAATATGCTCTTATTTTTACAAATAGCCGCCAAAGTCAGATCTGTTTTGACATTTGTGGACTAGACAGATGTAGAATACAAGTGAACAAGCCATGGATCGATATACTCCCAAGAACGCGGAATAATCGTGAATAGTCGATTTTTCGACCAAAATCAAATTGAGCGATGAGGCTCATTTCCACCTCAGCGGGTACGTGAACAAGCAAAACTATCGCTTTTGGGGCACCGAAAATCCACGAGTGATGCACGAGGAGCCATTACACCCGCTCAAAGTGACTGCATGGTGCGCTGTTGACGCTGGAGGAGTCATCAGGCCATTTTTTTTCGAGAACGCCGCTGGTCAAACGACAACAGTGGACGGTGCGCGTTATAGGGTCATGTTAACCGGGTTTTTTCTGCCGCAATTGGACGATTTAGGACTGGAGGACATGTGGTTCCAACAGGACGGAGCAACGGCACACACTGCGCGAGCCACCACCGATTCAAACCGACAAACAACTCGGATGACTTCTTTTGGCCCCCTTGTACTTGGTTGTTTGCGGACCTGGACCTGGAGGGGCCATGGAGGTGGCCTAATTTGGAGATGGACCTTTGTGGAAATGGTCCTCAATATTTGCAAAGTTCTTTATTTCGTGAAACTTGGGTGTAGACTTGCCCGGAAGGTTTCTAGTTGAAGAAATGGGCGGAAAATGGTGCTCAAATCGCGAAATTTGAAAAACTATAGCGCTTATCCGATTGCAATGCAACTTTGAGGAATGGTTGGAAAATCTGTGAAAAAATCTCTGCCGATCTTTATCAAATTTTGTTTGTCAGCGTTCATTTTTAAAACTCCACTTCCAAGATGGGAAATGTCTTGAAACCGAACCGTTTTCCAAGCAGAGGGTGTCTGGTTCGAGTCCAGGTTCGGGAGGCTTACAATATATAGAAGATTCGGTTCTGGACTCTAGTTTCAATGAGTCCTACCTATTCTATCATCAGTAAACTTTGCTTTGAGAACTAAAAATGCAACAAAACTTAAAAATCATTCAAAAAATCAAGTAAATCTTAAACTTTCATTTAGCTTTGAAGGTCTGTTCCTAAGAGTAAATGAACCACCATTTTACCTAACTAATTTCCATAGCACCACTTTTCCCAAAGTATACAACTTAAAAAGGAAGACAAGTAAATATCAGCAGACTTTGCTGATTTGAAGTAAAGGTTCATTGTGATGAAAGTTCTTGGAAAAGTCTTTCAAGTCTTTTCCATTGTTTTGAATTCACTTCAGAAAACGGTGAACAACGTTTAAGTATCAGCTAGATTAATTGGATATGCTAAAATAAACTACAATTTGGTAGCTGCTCCAGCCAAGCGTTATTCAATAGCTCGAAAAGTAAAATAACAACAATAACAATCCAAACAATTCATATCCAATTGTATAAGTTGGCGTGCTTGCTTCCTTGAGAAATTTCACCCATGTAACCAAATGGCCATTATACACATTATAAACCGCATAAAACTATGGACAGACAGATTTGATGACTGGGCAAGGCGCATAATTCAAATTTAATGGTGGCAATTTATGCCGCATCATCAATATTCAATTAGCGTTCAATGGAAAGCTTCAACTCAATCCAATCCAATCCATTCCAATCAAATCGAATCATATATACTCTATGATGATTGTTTTGGCACTCGTCCGAAGATGAGTTCAGGGGTTATTCAACTTGAAGCACGGCACGGCTTATGTAAAGGCAGCGCCACCAACTGAAAAAATTCAATCAAGCGAAATTCCCATAATTTGACGCTTAAGTGGACACCAAAATGGTGAAGTTGGGAGCTGGGGAGCCAGCTTGCGACATAATCACTGCAGCAGCAGCAGCAGCAGCAGCCGGAGTAGTAGCAAACAATTGCGAATCAAATGCCAGACAAAGTGAAAGCAGCAAACGGAACAAAAGCCAACAACTACAAACCAATTCAAACCAAACCAAACATGTTGCAAGAGCCGCACAGTAAGCCACTCAAGCGAGGCTACCAGTGTGGTGGTGTACGATGGGTATGGGTGGGTGGTTGGTTGGTTGGTTGTTTGGTGGGGCGTGGGAGCGGCGGCTACCAAAATGCCAGAGATCATCAGTGGCAGCACCTGGTTATAGAGATGGCAGCGTACTTTTTGTGGGAAACTGAAGCTGGAATTTAATTTGGAAGTCACGAAGATGTATTTCATTTCATTTCACAGTTTTCAATATTTTCCTAATTCTCAAGAAATTGTAGCCTAAATTCTCACTTTTTGAGTTCTCATATAGGACATATTTTCTTAAATGAGCTTCTCCGATTGACCAGCTGGTGAAAGATCCGATTAGTTTTTGACTCGGCTCGGTACAGGCTCTTTTAGTCTCTGTTTAGTAATGAGTTTAGCTGGCTCGAGGTCAAGAAAGTTGCGTTTGTTCACAACTGTAAACAACTTATGCATTGATACACCAAAAAGAGCAGGATACCTTTACAGTTACTGTTTCATGAATATCCAATCCAATCACCAGAAGGCGTTTGCTACATGACTCTTGATTGTTGAAGTCCATACAATCAGAACTTTAAACACTTTTGAATGTCAAAAACCAGAATTAAAAGGGCTACCTACTCCTTCAAACCATTTAAATCTCCAGATTCTGACAAGGCATCAGTCTTAAACATCAAGTTTGTCATCATTGTGATAGCTCAAACCATGCTCCCAAACTAGGAAGCTTTAGGCGTATGGCATTTGTATTCCACAAAAATGTTGCTGGTAATCTCTCGCAGAGAAGAAACCTTTTTCTTGTTTGAATATTAATAACTGAGTCATGTGTCCAAATAAATGACGCATATTTAAATTATGTTTAACAACAAAATTTCACTTGAAAACTCGAGCAAGAAAATAAAAGCCGTTCCGCGACCAGTTTGACCAGTGGCAAACTGATTCTCTGTCCCACAGTCGATTTGATTGTACAAATTTCAAGGCCAGATCAGGTCGAGATAACATCAATTATAGTACAAAGAGAACATTTGTACGTAAGTTTTGTAGTCACTTGGGACATTAAGATGACAATTAAATGATTACAAATTGAACGTTTTGTGCAATTAAAGAGACAGACACAACGTTTTCAGCATTGACGCAATTTTGCAATTGAAATTGAAATTCTAGAGACGCAAAAATTTCTTTAGGAAAATCAATTTGCATAGACAGCATAATAATAATAATAATAAGTGGAAGTCGGCGCTCTCTGTATGCAAAAGGCGTTATGGAGACGCCAGCAAAAAAAAAGATAATAAACAAATTTGCACAATAAATTATATTTACTTGAACGCGCAATGCGTGTGTGAGGTTGTGTGTGTGTCTTCAGAATTACATAATCCTCAACTGCTGCGGCTTTTGTTGCTGTCCCCAAAAAAAAAACGAAAGACTTAAGCGCGCAACTTGCCGTAAATGGCAAACAGTCAACGGGCCAACAACCACAAAAATGAAGTTTCGTCGTGGCTTTTCATAGTTGATGTTGCTGGCTGATGATGGTGCCAAGCACCGTCAGTCGGCATAGAAAATTTTGTGGTTTTTCTTTTTTTTTTACTCAAATAACTGACAGTCACCAGTAATTTATGGTGGAGTTTTTCACTAGGAGATGACACGGACATTTTTCTTTTCGCATAATTCTTGAAAGGGGAACAAATTCTGGTGTAGTTTCAATTAAATTCGTTTTCTGTTGAATTGAGGAAATTTCAATTAGTGACAATAGTTTTTCGGAAAATTTTAGTTGAGTTGTTCAAATTTTTATTAATTTCGATCAAACTAGTATTAAAAGCGATGAAGATTAATTGACAGAATTAAAAAAATATCAATAATCAAATTGTTGGTGTTGGTGTATATTATAATGTAAGTAAAGTAAAGTAAAATCGGCTTGTCAAGATGACAGCAGCCCCGAGGGGCCAAAGCCGAGCCTCTCTCAATCTCTTGGCTTGGGCGCTTCTAATTTTAGCACAAGAGAAAGGGACCTACAAGTTTAACGCCGAATCCGAACGGCAGTTTTTGAGAGGCTTTTCATGGCTAATTACTGCAATGCTGGCGCCAACAGCAAGAGGTGTGGCCGGGTGTAAAGTTTTATTCAAAGAAAAAACTTTTTCATTAGATGTTCCGAGGCGGGATCGAACCCACGACCTCATGCTCAGCAGTCGCGCACACTAACCGCTGAGCCACTCCGGTGTTAATATACACCTAAGGTAAATGGCTATATGTGCAAAAAGAATTTTCGATAATGCTTAAAATGCAACAACTGCTTGTTTGTTTTGATTATGCATTTCTTATCTCTTATGGATGTGCTCCGTTACAAAAAGTGCTCGTTTTCTTTGGCCCCCTTTGTGGTACTGTTAACTTGGATTAGAGATTTTAGTCGCGCTCTTCATAGAAAACGGACATATGGGCAAAGTGCTTTATTTATGTCTCCAGTGTTGCAGTGTTAACATTTTTATCAGAAAAATTGACAAAACCAGTAATTAAGTGTAAGTAAGCACTTATTAAAGATAGTAAAGCCAATCAATAACAAACAAATATTTGATTTATAGTACTGAATTGACTGAGGAAGAGCAGGGAAGGATCAAAGGAATGAACATAGCCGGCATGAAAACTGGAAAATTTCTTCCTTAACGAGTCGACACCGAAATACCATTTCAAGATTCCTAAAAGATCCAGAAGGTTACCGCATAAAACGTCGCCACGGTCCCATACCAACCATCAACCACCTGACAAAACGGCACATGCGGCAGTTAGGATCCATTTACACGACCTGATCGCTCAGCTGATTTTTCGCCTGAGTAGCTGTCAGTCCGTGTAAACAGGCGGCTGAGTAGGCACCTGATTTACCCAGGTGAGTGATCAGGCGAGATAGAACCGGTTCTAATTGAGCTGATCACTCAGCTGAGCGTCATAGGGTTGCCTGATTGAAGTGTGCGAGCGTTGCCACTTCCTGGCTTTCGATATACAATTGTTATCGATTTTTGGATACCGCTGAGGCTGCGCTGCAGACCTCCTCCAATCCCATCTTGTAGGTGCAGCAGTTCGTACGGATTGCCACTTCGGGAAAAGTTTTCTGCACAACTTGAGAGCAAATCACTTGTTGTTATGAAAACCAAAATGGGCAATCTGCGCGGCCAATTCCCAAATGAACTAGATAATTCGCATGGACCAATGGTTCTGAAGCTGACTCAACTGAGCTACTCAGGCATGTGTAAACGCTGAACTGAGTTGCTCACCTGAGTTGCTCAGCTGACGAAAACTCAGCTGAGTGATCAGGTCGTGTAAATGGAGCTTTAGCAACTCATGATGAGCTGTATGTAAATCAAAGCGGAGCTCGTTTTAACAGATAGCAGGCAAAGTGTGGGCCAAATTTTGCACGAAAATTTTAATCTCTCTTATCAAAACAAAGTTGGTAAAACTAGCTTAACCAAACCAAAATCATGATTTTTTGCCCATCAAAGTATGCTGTACTTACATATATTATTCATTAAGGAAATTATTTATTTTATATTTGCCTTAAACCTCATTTATTTGGTACATCTTTAAGTAGTCAGATCTTTAACAAGTGTGGACTAGGTTTAAAACCCATAAATGACAATGAATGGAAAGAGATAATTTATTGTCATATATGGCAGTTCTTAACCTAGTCCACACTTTACATTCACTCAGGTTGTCTGACAAGTTAAAGGCTACCAATTAAATGAGGTTTAAGGCAACTTATATTTATTTTTTTTTTTTTTTTTCTTTTTTTCTTTTCTAATTTTTTCTTTTCCATAAATTATTTTCACAAATTTTATTTCATTTCCCCATTTTTTCAATACACACTCTTTTTTCTTTATTTTTTTTACTTTTCCCCAAACTTTAAAAATTTAAATACTCCTCCTCCTCCTAAACATAATTTTTTCTCGGTGTACAAAAATAATAATTCCTCAAAATTCTCTTTTCAGTTTTCTAGTTGAAATTGGTTACGAGCCCTCGATAGTCTCAAATTTGAAGTTTTGTTTTTTTTTTGTTGTGCTTTTTGTCTCGTTTCCTCCATAAAATAGTGTGAGAGACGTTGATCGTCAGGTGACCCCAACCTACATACAAAAAATCGACGTCAGAGTCGAGTGCGACTGAAACCAAAAGTTAAATTGGCAGCAAAATAAACTTGTTGTTGTTGTTCGAAATTACATAATCACACACAGAAACACACACACACACACACAAGTATACTTCACGCCCAGACACAATGGCTTTAAAAAGTCAACATAAAATTTAAATAATATGTGAAGCTCTCTCATTAATGATAATGATGATGGGGGAAGAAGAGGAGAATCATCATCATGTGACTCAAATAATGGCTTATACGGTATCCGGTAGTTGATGGCTAAGTTCTGGGTCATTATGTGCTCAAAAATCAAGTTGACATTGACAAAGCTCGACAAAATGAAACAGAAGGTTGACAAATTTTGCTAGTATAGAACAATTAAAATTTGCTAAGCCTGAAACTGATGATGCGGAATCCTATTAAAAGTCAAAAAGAGAAGCGATACTAAAAACTTTACAAGTTCTTCTAGAACTAGAAGCCACATATGAATCGTTTAGAATCCCTGTATGTGAATGTTTTATATTTGATAAGAAAATTTAGTTACATTCGAAAGAACTTGTATGCTGATAATATGATAAATTTGGCTTCCAAAAAGCCTTGGTTCGTTCAAATCTGTACATAATCCTTTAAGTTATAAACATTTTCCAAAATTGATTACTTTCAGGAACTGCCACGTGCTGAACCCTTGCTCGGTGCTGCTGGCACCGGTGATGAGTCTGAGCTCCAGAGTTTGGATCAGGATCAAGGCAAGAAATTTGATTCTGCAGCCGATGAGCCGACTCATGACAAGGACAACACCTACTCTGACTCGGATGAGACTGAGGAAATGCAAAAATATCCAGGCAAGATGCCGCTTGAGCTGGACTTGAGCGATCTGGCAGCGGCCATTCTGCGCAACAACAAGAAGTAAGTGATTGGAATGCGGGGATCTCTATGGAATCTCACTAATCTTACTTTGTTTTTTTTTGTTTGAAGATCCCGCATGAACTGTGTGGTGGAGCGCAAGCATGCCGAGGAGATAGTCGATTCGCCCTCAAAGACCGTGGCCCTGCCATTTGGTGTCAATCTGACCACAGATCCCAAGAAGGCACGCATCACCGGTGAGCGCATTTCCATTTTCTGCGATGGCGGCGATGACAGCCGGGAGGAGAAGGAGCAGGCGAAACGTCAGCGTGAAGAGGAAGAGGATTCGGATGAAGATGCGGAGCCGCTGCGTCCCATGTTCATACCATTCCAGCGTGTGCCCATACCATTTGGTCGTATGCCCGAGCAGATGCCTTTGACACACATGCCCCAGCGAATGATGCCGCCGGCCATGCAGATGCATCAGCAGCAGTTGCCCCAGCAGGGACCCATTATCATACGTCAATTGCCGCCTCCGTTCCAGCATCTGCCCATGCGTCCACCCATGCCGCCACAGCAGGTGATGCAGGCACCACGCATGGAGTCCTCCGAGGAACAGCAGCAGCAACCCAAAATCCAAACCGTGCGCATTCACATGCAGCAGTTGCCCTTCCGTGAGATTCATGTGGCCGATGATATGCCCATGCAAAGGATGCCCGACCAGCCACAGCAGCAGCAACAGTCACAGCAGCAGCCCCAGATCCAAATCCAGCACATGCCCTTGGGTTTGGCCCTGCAGCGTGTGGGCATCACCGCTGATGATTTGCGCAACATTCAGCGCATGGCCGAGGATCGCATCACCGACGAACTGCGTCGCCTGGCCGCTGAGGAGGGTGCCGACTCTGGTGAGGGCAACAACAGCTCTAGCTCCAGCGAGGAGGATGAACAGCCACAGGCGGCGAGCGCTTCCTCCTCTGAGCAGGCCACCAGCGCGCCTGCCCAGTCGGAGCCACGTGACTCCAGTGAGCAACAGGAGCAGCAGCAGTCCGAGCCCCAGCAGCCACCTCAATTGCACATCCAGCGCCTGATCCTGCAGCCTCTGCCCGAACAGCCACGCGACACCATGACTCCGCCCATGCCCGATCAGCCGCAGCAGCTGCAGTTCGGTCGTATGGTCTACGGACGCAGTTTGGCCCAGCCCGTGCGCATTCCTGTGCCCATGATGCAGCCCGTCGAGGGTCCCGCCGCACAGCCCGAGGAGTCGCAGCGACCCCACTGTGAGTAGCCCACCTCCAAAATCCCACCAGAATTCTTATTAATTCCATTTTCCCTATCTCCTCCCCCCTTTCCAGTTGTCCAGCCTCGTTCCGTTTAGGTAACACAAACACCACGCCTGTGATTGCTGCTCTGCGAATCTGAATCGAATCTCAACGAGGGAAAATTCAAAAATCAAATTTTATATATGTCGTCGATTTGTTTTTGTTCTTGTAGCAGCCCCCCAAAACGCCAAAAAAGAATGCTTGAGTTTTGGCCCCCACCCTCAACCCCATCCCTTCCCCCCTTCTATATATGTATATCTCTATGTATTTGTATATTTCTCATAAAAAAACAAAATATTGTACAATATATTCTGTGTGTATAACATTCCAATCGCTCCCATTGTCTTTCTTCAATCCGTTTGGCGCTCACCTCGAAAAATAAAACTCTGTGTACATAAATTATTATTGTATTTTGTTTTTAATTGTAATTCTTCACTTCGTGATTAGAAAGTGATTAGAAAAATCCAAAAATTGTACATTTTTTTTTGTATAAACAATTTTTGAAAGCCAATAAAATTGTGGATAATTGGATAATCGAATGGAAGATGAGAACTTTACTGATGGCAGCTTGGGACGGGGCTACTACCACTGGACGTTTCCATTTCCTTCGTTTTCTGTGGGAGCAATTCTTTAAAAGTTATTTAGATTCTATTATAACTTGAAGTGTATGATCGTGCGTAGAAGACATCATCTGCTTGATTGGCCACTTGATCGATTCTGTTTTCAAAGACCGGCAAGGATAGCCATAGTTCTGGTCCAGATGAACGACCTTCAATCTTATAAAGGGTGATTTTTTAGCTATTATCTTCTTGGCAACACTGGTTTAAACAGCTCACACACGTTTCGTGTTTTGTTTCACTGTCAAACATCTACAAACGAACAACGCTTGCAAATTATTGAATTTTATTATCAAAATGCGTGCTCTGTTAAGAAAATTCATCGCGCGCTTCTTCCATTTTATGGTCAGTTTAATCGACACACTGAAGCGGCTATTCGGGCTATTGTGACTAAATTTCGCAACAAATTTACATTGTTGGACATTAAACCACCAACACGCTTACGTAGAGTGCGAACTGAAGAAAATATCGCAGCTGTATCGGCCAGTTATCGATTCGTCGCCGTTCGCAGCAATTGGGCCTCTGTTACTCAACAACGTGGAAAATTTTGCGGAAGGATTTAGGTGTGAAGACCTTTCAAAATACAGCTGGTGCAAGAATTGAAGCCGAACGACCTACCGCAACGTAGAATTTTTGGTGAATGGGCTCTTGGAAAGTTGGCCGAAGATCCGCTCATTTTTGGCTTAATGGGTACGTAAATAAGCAGAATTGTCGATTTTGGAGTGAATATCAGCCAGAAGCATTGCAAGAGCTACCAATGCATCCAGAAAAAGTCACAGTTTGGTGCGGTTTATGGGCTGGTGGCATCATTGGACCGTACTTCTTCAAAGATGATGCGAATCGTAACGTAACTGTGAATGGTGAGCGCTACCGTGAGATGATAACCAACTTTTTTTGCCCACACAGAACGCCATGGACTTATTGAGGGCATTTTATTTCACGTTCGGGACCGGTCAATTGGCCGCCTAGATCGTGCGATTTAACGCCTTTAGACTATTTTTGTGGGGGGGCTATGTTAAGCTCATGTCTACACGACAGCCCGCTTCATTGGCTTGGAAGACACATTATCGTGAGATCCGGCCGAAATGTTGGAAAGAGTATGCCAATTGGACTAAGCGGGTGGACCATTTGAGGCGCAGTCACGGTCAACATTTGCATGAAAAAAAACAGCCTTATCGCCTAAGGTTGTTGTGTTTTCATGAATGAAGAAGGAAAGCCTTCTTTGAACGGAATTTTACGAAGATTATAGCGGAAAAATCGATTGACCATTTCCTCAACATCAGGGGAAAAGCATAAGCGTCCGTGCCAGTTGTCGCCTGTGCTGAACCTAATATCCTTTAGCTTATCTGAGTCAGCAGATAAAATCCATAGATCTTCGTAATAACCCAAACAGTTCCGGGTAAATTTCGCTCCAGCTGGGTACATCCAATCAGGTAGGGGGCTCCATTCCTGTGAGTCACCATCCTTACATTGCAGAGCTTTCAATATCAAAGCCTTAGAGACAAGCATTAAAGTGTGGGACTTGAGTTACCGCACCCACTAAACAACAAGAAGGCTCACCTGGTTCTCTCCTATGTATTAGAATTACGCAGTCTTTCTGCGCAGCGTAGTTTTGGAAAATTTTGTGGCCATATTGCAGACTGCAGACCAATTTTGTCCGATTCAAGCATTCACCAGGTTGCTAACGGCTGGTGTCCTCCCGACCCCCCTGCTTAGTTCGGTTCGTTCATTTATGAAGGACGGACAATCAAAAATTACGTGTTCTGCGTCTTGGATGACCGACTGCCCTGTACAGTCTGCGCAATACGGGTCGTCTTCGTGTTTAAACCTATAAAGATAGGATTTCAAACATCCGTGTCCCGTAAGGAGTTGCGTCAAGTGGTATGTCACCTGTCTAGCCAGGGCCCTATATTAGAAATAAGGCTGTATGTCCATCGTCCTTTGCTCGATCTTTGCCACCGCTCTTGCCATTTCTGTACGGCTCTTATGTGCACCTCTGTTTTGTGCGCTGCCATCGTGCTGTCTTCTGGAGCGCCTTTGTGCAATTCTGCAAACTCTTCACCACCAAAGCTGGATCATTTGAGACCGTTCTAAAACCACTGATAACTCTAAGTGCACAGATGCGCTGCACTGAGTTCGCTCCACGCACATAGGAGCTGTATGCCGTGGCTGGTGCCCATATTGGAGCAGCGTAGAGCTGGGTTGAGCTCACTACGCTTACCAGTAACTTCCTTCTGGACTGCTTTGGTCCGCCAGTGTTTGCCATAACTCTGGCTAATGCTGCTGCCGTATTGCTTGCTTTCTGGCTTGCGTAATTCAGGTGGTCTCTAAAATTGAGTCCGTGGTCTATCATGACTCTCAGATATTTAAGGTGAGGCAGCGAGGTTATTGTCGCGTTCCCAATTTTTATAGTTTTCCTGCTACTTATTAGCACTGACTCCGTCTTGTGGATGGCTAGTGTAAGGTCCATCCTTTCGAGCTGGTCCATTCCACTTCCGTGAGATGCTTTGCTACTACCACGATGGCAATGTCATCAGCAAAACCAATTGCTGTGGCCCTGGTGGCAGCAGAAGGCGAGTATGCCGTCATACTAATATTCCACAGCATTGGTCCTAGGACTGACCCTGTGGACTCTCGGTGATGTTGTTGCTGCTCCCGTGATCAGACTCGTATGTGAGTATCGCCGCTCGATAGTTTCTACGATTGCAATGAGGTATGGAGGCGCTCTATTGCACTAAGAGCGCGATATGATCCATGCGAGTTAAGGCATTTTTGATGTCAGAGTGACCCAAGAATACTCTGCTACCAAACACCAGGTGTCTTCAAGGCTGCCTAGCAGTTGTGCAGCTAAAGAACTGGTGAATAGTAGAACGTCTCTCCTAAAACGTATGTGGGGGACATCCATGGTTCCTGAGGCTCAAGGCGTGTTTGAATGATGCGCTCAGTACTTCCTGCGTATCCAGCATACATACGGTTGTATGATGCGGATCTCCACTTCTGCCCCTGGTAGTAGGACCATTAAGGGTGAGGCATAGCATTCGTAGAGAATGTGGGTTTGGGCAAAGATTCACGGAGAAGCCAGTGAGTGTGCAAAATATCCCTTTAATCATCCAACGTAGCTAAAAATCGTTCAAAGGATATGAAAAATGATCCTCCTTTGGACGATTTTCAGCTCCGTTGGATGATTAAAAGGATATTAAAGACATATCCAGTCCAAACGGATACGAAAATCATTTTTTAATATCCTTTTTTTCAGTATGCAAATGACTTGCATAACCGATATCCGCTTATATACAAATATCGCTTATATGCAAAAATATTGCTGCATTATAGCCTTTGCATATAAGCGATATTTACTGTATTCGAAAATCATTAGTAGTTAGGTACAGGTTGATAGATAATTTAAGAGCCGATTTCACATCTCCTACATAAACTAACATATATCAGAGCAAATTGTGAGTTTATCTGACACATAGCAGCTATCTAGAAGATGTGAAATCGGCCCTTAATTAATTTAATTTGTTTCATTTCTGTTGTTTCAATTCAATGCTTACCTAACGGCGTCAGCTTGACTGTAGCGTACACTGTTCGTGTCTATACACGCGCTCATCCATAGTCGCACTCAACTGTATTCTCATCTCTAACTCAATGAATTGGTCACACTGTTTAGAATTTGTGAGAAATTAACAATATGTGATAAATATATTTAAAGGAACGCACAAAACACAAATTAGGGCCTTGACTAAGCAGCAAACGGCAGAGAAGAGTCGAGGGAAGGCGGTAGATCTGCCAGGTGAGTCCTGCCCCTAAGTAGAGAGAGAAGCCACAGCAAGTCCAGAGCAGCAGCAACAACAACAACTACTCGCCCAGGACAAGAAACAAACATAATTATAGCACAAAGTAAGCGCATTCGTTCTCGTCTACCCCCCAACGCCCACTAATTTTCCTCTCTCTCTTGGCCAGCAGCTAACGACACGTCATCAGAATAGATCCAAATCCAAAATATGTATTGCCTGCAATGCCTCCTGCCGGTGCTCCTCATCCCAAAGCCCACGAATCCAGCTTTAATGGAGACGCACGTGATGTTCATAGTATTGTACTTGGTGGGCTTTTTCCTGGAGCGAAAGCCCTGCACCATATGCAGCCTGGTCTTTCTAACGGCCGTCTCTTTGATCTGCTACAGCGGCGTGGGTAACTGCATCTTCTGGGGCAACTGTGAGGGGCATCAGTGTGAGAATGGTTAAGGCGGCAACGGGTGGCAGCCACCCTCCCTAGAGATTAAATAGTCAACGAATGATGTGTGAATGTGAGGAGGGCTAACCAATTAATTAACCATGAAGTTTTAAAAAAAAAAGTGATAAAAGTGAGTGAAATAAGAGGCGAAGCTGAAGGATTTAACTGATTTTCATTTGCCCATTAAGCCACAACCAAATCCATCACCACCACCACCACCACCGCCTGCTCCACCTGTCCACCTGCGCCAGCTGTCTTTATTTGTAAATTACAGAATTTCCCTGATTTCTTTAGCATTATTTTTAGGCTTAGATAAATTTTTAATTTAATGGCAAATCAAACGTTGCCCCAGATTTAGTCATCATTATTGTAATATATACGAAAACGTAATTATAAATCAAATTTCAAATGCCGACATTGGTTGTTCCCAGTCCTTTCTAAGTGCGCACAGTCAAATTGTATTGTATATAAATAACTGATTGATGTACTCGTACCATTTAAATGTAACAAATTGTGTGTGTAAAGCAAAATAATACAATTTTTTGTGTATAATTCAAACGATTCAACTTCAAATGAAACGAAACCAACCAAAATACACACAGTAAAAACATTAAATAAATCTAAATGAAATTATTTAATTTGTTACAAAACCATTCTGGAGTGTGGGCCCCAGGCTAAGCACGTTGCAAATGAGCTATGTTTTTCCAAAAGGTTTTGCAAAAATTCTTCAATTTCGAGAAGGTTTTGACAAATTCCGTTTCTGAGGCTTTCCGCAGGCCGAAAGCTCCACTTTTTGTTTGGGAAATGATAAAACGATTGTTGGAAATCATTTAGAAACTTATAGCTATATGTATGCTAAATTTTGGAACCTTTTTACTAAATTGGTTTTGAATGGCAGCATTTCAAAGTTGATTTTCATAAAACTATCAAAAAATGGAAAACTATATTTTATTATATTTATTCTCTGGTTTCAGCAAAAAAGAAACTAACCACTATGACAGCTATAGCTACTTGGCCTAGCTATTATTTATGTTTTTTGACCTTGACTTCGCTACAAAACACTCTGTTTTGCTTCCGTGTTCATACACATATACACACACTTACACATACACACATCACACTCTTAAGGGACACCATCAGGCAAAGCAAAGCCAGGTGCTTTCAAGACCTCTGTGATGCTGCGGATGCACAGCCATTTGGGACTGCCTATAAGATGGTAATAGGGAAGCTACACAGACCACCAATGCCCACATGCCCAGCACAACTGGGGCACATTGTACACTGCCTATTTCCCACACAGCCTCCTGTGAATATTCCTATGGCATTAACAGAGGAAGATGACAACACGCTAACAAATACCGAGGAGGTCCTCGGAATATTGGCAAGGCTCAGAACCGACAAATCTCCTGGCCCCTCGATCCGAATCACCATTAGAGAAGTTATTGCTGAGGATGTAAACATATCGACTGCCATCGTGCGCACAATTCCTCAGCAATATTTGGAGCAGCAGACGTGGTCAAGCATCGCGAAATTCGTACCAAAATTCTCGAGAGGGTCATTACTGGTGACTGAATCTTGCGGATTATGGTTATGACGAAGAAAGCAACGCTGCAATCATCTGCAATGGAAGCGCCGGCACGAGAGACCAAGACCGGAAAATCGCGCCAAGTTCGGTCGAATGTGAAAGTCGGGTGGGGGGAGGCAGTATTCTCTTGTTTGCAGGGTCGTGGGGAAGAAGGCGTTCTTGCCACAGGGCAGAACGGTCCTCAGAGAATTTTAAATGCGTTATGCGGAATTCGCTCTAGAAATCCGTCCAGAGACCCCGGATTTGTGGCAGAACAAAATTGGTTTTGACCACGTTCAACATCGTTGCTTTGTGCGCGACTTTGGTCCAAAATTCAACAAACTAATGATGTCGCAGGACACCACCGTATTTCCAGAGCTGGACCCCAGCTGTTATTTTTTTCTTCGTTCTCTAAACTAAAAGAGGCCCATGAAAAAGACGACGTTGACACATACGCTTGTACGAGGTAAAGATCCCGTGTATCGTAGGGGGAGCTGAACAAGATAAAAAAAAATGATTTTTGAATTGCTTCGGAGATTAGAAAAACTTTTGGCACAAGTGTATAATATCTCATGGGGCTTACTTTGTCTCCTCAACGCGGGGCCAAAATTTTTGGATATTCATGAATAAAGTAACTTCCCTATTTTTAAAAAAAACAAAATTCGCTAATTATCAAAAAAGAGGCCATTCTTTGAAAAGTGGTTTCCAAAATTTTTTTTAAAAATTCATTAGTCTCTGATTACAATTTTTCTAATTAGATTTGCTTTGTAAAGGGCAAATTTGCGTGCGACACCGGTGGGCATGGCTCAGTTCTAGGTCCATCCTCTGGAACGTCATGTATGCGGCCGCCTTACCTCTCCCTATGGGGGTTTTTTTTTTTCCGATGACATAGCGCTGGAAACAGTTGGCGAAGCACAAACGAGACCACTGGAAAGTGCAGTGCCGCGATCGACCAGATGATTATATGACTATAGGAAAATGGGCTGGCGCTTGCAGAGCATAAAACCGAGGCAGAAAGAAAGTGGAGAAGGCATGCGATAGAGTGGGCTCAACCATAATTGAGTCCCAACCGGCTAGACAGCACCTTGAGCATGTCAGCAACAAGGCGGCAAAAGTAGCAACCTCCATCACCAGAGATGATGGCTAACCTCAGAGGACCAAAACAAAAGAGCAGGAGATTAATTGCGAGCGTGGTCTCCTCCACGATCCTCTACGGGGCGCCGATCTGGGCTCCAGCCATGGACATACCAACAGTGCAAGTCTGTATACAGACTCTGCGTATTAAGAATCGCAAGCTGCTTCTGCACTGTGTCGGAAGAAGCGGCATTGGTTGTGGTAATAGACCTTCTGGCAGCTGAACGGAGAAGCGGGACTACTTGGAGGAAGTCACAGCGGGCTTCAATACAAGTGGCAATCTAAGTGGACCGAAGGCCCAAAGAAAAAGGGCCCACAAAGCCCCACCCCCCGAGCCGCGGGGGGGGGAGGGGGGAGGGGTTGAAGGGTTTAAACCAAAAGGAAAAGGGGGGGGGGGGGGTAGGGCAAACCCACCCCCGGTAAAAAAAAAAGACCCCCCCTAGCGCGACTACTGTAGAGGCGGCGCCACTGAGGATGTGGAGCATGCATTCTTTGCCTGCCCTCTTTATAGGCCTGAACGCGATAAAGCCTCACGCGCCACTAGCACACAGCTCAGCGCAGGCAACATAGTGAGCTGTATGCTCAGGAATGAGTCTGGATGGCAAGCTGTAGCCAACATGGCGGCGGCAATACCTTAGGATCTGCAGCTTAGGGAAAGGGGTCCCCGAGGAAACCCAAGTATAATTCTTCTAAATGCCTCGTTTACTTTTCATTTCTACATGTAGCTTGTAGCTTTTTACATGCCACGTCTCATTTACTGTTTTCTACATTTAGCGAGTGAAACTTAGCACTTAGAAACTTTGGAATTGCTGTTTCTACACGCTACGTGTAGATAATTTTGTTTTCTCTTTATTATATATTAAAAAGCGGGAACAGAAGCACTTTTACTATGGTTCTTTATTCACATTTTCTTCAAATTATTTCGTATAATTGGATTGGTTAAACATTTACAAGAAAAAAAAAACAGCAACAGTAATTCGCTCCACTCGACTGTTTTTTTAGACCTGCTCTTTGCCCGTCCATTGAGGTTTCATGTCGAGTGGAAACACACGCTTACCTTCAATAACATAAACGGCTCCATTTTTCTCCTTCTCCATGACACTCATTATGCACCTGGACACATCCGTGGCGCTTTGTTTATTGAGTCTGTCCAGAATTTTATAGGTCTCATCACTTGTCTCCGGGAATATGATTTTTTCGGTGAAATTTGTAAACATGTCCGTCATGGTGGCTCCAGGACAAACCGTGATGAACTTAATGCCCGAACGCTTATAGAAATTCTCGTTCTGTTGGACAGAAAATAGTGAACAACTGAACAAAAAAGAGCAAACATCTTTATACTCACACCCAGGCAGCGGGTAAAGTTTATGATGCCCGCCTTGGTGGCTCCATAGACGGGTATAATGAACATGGGGTCCAAACCCACCACCGAGCTCATATTCACTATGATTCCACCGCTGCCACCGTTCTCCTTGCTCATGTACTGCAAGGCACTCAGTGTGGAATTGATGATGCCACCCAAATTCACCAGCAACGTGCGTTGCACATCCTTGTCATTGAAAATGCCCGCCACATTGACCACAATATCAATACTGCCAAAGGTCTTGATGATCTCCTCATAGGTGGCCTCCACGCCCTTGCGATTGGCCACATCCATTTTGATGATCATTACACTCTGGGTGGGATGAGCGGCACGCAATTTGACAAACTCCTCCAGATTGTCCTGCAGATCTATGATGGCCAACTTCTAGGGGTAAAGCAGGAGTTCAAGTGTAAGTGAATTCCTCGAAGGCTGTCACTACCCACCGCTGCGCCAGCCGATAGCAGCTGACGTGCCACCTGGAGTCCTATACCACCTGCTCCGCCTGTGACCACAGCATTTTTTCCACGGAAGGTCATACTTCTATTCCAATTACTAAGCGATAGAGCTCCAAGTTGAACGAGCTGTGTCGACGCACTGTCTAGTTGGCAACCACCAAGAGACACTTTTATAGCTCATTGTTGGTTGCTGGAATGCACATTGATTGGATTCGGCTCAATGCAATCGATAGGCCGGCCTGGCATTATGCAAAAGCAAACAGGTAGATCAATTTCCCACCTGATCGTTGTAGCATTTAATCTGCTTCTTCACACCGCTCTGGGTTTTGCGATGTCATTTTGAAGATCCAATGGCAATGACATAATGAGGAACTGACTTCATTTCCAGAACCATGACAGAACCAAAACCAATTGAACAATAATTTCAAAGCGATGCTAAAGCTTTTAGATTTAGATATTGAAAACTTTGTTTACAAATCAGGGATGCCAAACGGCTCTTAATCGAACTGTACCGAACTTCCTCTAACCGAACCAGCGTCTGTTTCAAAATGCAAATGGTTCTGTTTTGGTTCATCCCTGTTTGCAAAGCTTTTTGAAAAAACCGTCCTTTGGCAGGCCGTTTCAGGTGTTAAATCTTCGCATATCCTTTCAAGTCCTTCGTAACCGAATTTAAGACCATGCAATTTTTGCTAAAATCAAAAGACTGACCTAGAACACATTTTTTACTTGATTTGCTGTATACTCGGAAAAAATCAATACCCTTGTGCTTGAATGAAGTACAATCGGTGCCAATACGGGAAGTACGTAAACACTTGATTCAAGTTCAAAATTCTTATTTCAAGTAAGATTCTTTCAATCCCAAAATACTTGATTTATGGAGATTTATGGGAGTTCTTGGTTTTATCAAAAGGTGGTCTAGAATTTAATGACCCATATGTCACCAAACAATTATTGTTTCTATGGTCAGACTCCTATTCTTGTTTTTGGATCATGTGTCTGATCTCCTTACTACCAAAAATTTCAGGATCAAATCGAATCAGACACAGAACTTAATTTTCTCCCTTCGTGGCCTAAATTGGGATTCTAATAGGCACCTACCACTGTTCATATAGACTATTGCGCTTATGGATTCTTCCATCCCCTATAATCGTAGAACTTAGTGCTTTTCCTGGCAAGCTCCAGTCAGGTAAGGGTGACCCAAGGCTCTGTTAGCCTATTGTTTTGCGGTTTCGAATTGTAAATGAACCCTCTTCGAGCTTCTGTCTAAATTACTATAGTTTTTTACTAGGGATGCAAACACCTGAAAATAAGTACTGGTTCGGTTCAGTGGTTCTCACTGTTTCTGGAACTGCAGGTTTAGTTCATTACATGGTTTTTGGAGCTAACTGAACCGCGGTTTCGGTTCGGGAGGGCACATTATGAAATATGATTTCCTGCCGTAAGCAAACTCTTGGAAATTGAATTCTATAAACCATTTGAATTTCTTTCGCAGATTTATCTATGTTTCTAGACGAATGTCTTCGGAATCAGAGAATGTCATTTAGAAAAGAATTCGTACCATACATCTTACAACAGCCTATTTATCATTATGTGCTTGGATTGAATTATGGTAAGGAAACACTACAGAAATTTTAAAATATTGAAACCCCAGAGGGCGACAAATCAATTATCAACTTTTAAGAAAAGAATGCGATTGATAACAGGTATATAAGAGATCGTCGGGAGATTGCCGAAGACTTATGAATAAGACTACATGTATTATATCCCAGCAAACATTTTATGAAATTTGGGATCACATTCGAGACTTTTTCGATTCCTCGGTCTGGATGTAATTAGTTATAAATGCGCTTGCATTCTGATCATATATGATACTTTTGTTAGGAGAAAATGGTTCCTATACAACTTCAGGAAAAAGAGCGTTCTTCTCTGATCAGTTTCAACTTATTTGCGAGTCTTATTCGAGACGTTTTTTGAATTACTCACATTTTGGGCATATGCATTAGAAAAGTTTCGAGTCTTCTTTTAATCGCACATGATGTTAGCACTCTATCAAGCAACGATCGGAGCGTCTGAAAAGCCGAGCTTAAGAGCGTTTTTGGACAATTTTCCAGCAAACATTTTTGGTCTGATTAAAATAATCATAAGTGCGCTAGTTTCGATCAGTAAATTTTATGTTGGGAGAAAAAGGTACCCTAGGCTGCGACACTTCATGAAGTATCATTTTTAACCCGTGCTCTGATCAGTTTCGACTCATTTTCGAATCATTTGCGAGTCTGCTGAGTCATAATTCAATTAGTCACATTTTGAGCATATTCATGAGTAATTTTCGAGTCTCTTTTAAAACGTTGAAAGGGGGGGGTATCAATTTCTGGTTTTTATACCCTTGCAGAGGGTATTATAAAGAATTGCGCGGATATTTTAACGCATTGAAGGAAGCAACCTGACCTGACATACTCCGACCGACCCCACATAAAGTATATATTCTTGATCAGCATGACGAGCTGAGTTCATTTAGCCTTTTCCCTCTGTCCGTCTTGTTTCTGTGCTGGCCCCTCCGTCAGTTTTGCTATCCTAACCAAATCACCCTCTTTGCACGAAATCTTTTTGGTACATATACGCTGCACATTTGTTGTAACCAGCCGATCGGACTACTAGGAGCATAAGCTGTCATAGGAACGATCGATCGAAAAACTAGTCTTAGTGAGAAAAACTTTTTGTCTTTAAGGGAAACCCTCCAAAGTACGTTTTTTTAGTTTACAGTCCTTTCCTATGATTTCACTAAGTTTATTCGAAATCGGATGACTATAGCATATAGCTGCCATAGGAACGATCTGGGGGGTCGGAAAAAACTAACGTTTTTTAATGAAAACGTCCTT